>JAOSBP010000002.1:2383893-2396676 GCA_027563825.1 Erythroxylum mucronatum | reverse complement strand
TAGAGGCCAAAGCAAGTGTCAAAAGAATCAGCTTACAGAGAATTTTCTGCTACATTTGGATCCAGTTAATCAATGTCCTTCATAAATGAGCCCATCTTTAGTAATACTTCCAAGATGAACAAGCACAAGTTGATCTTGGAGTTGCTTCCCTTTTCAGTTGGGGCTAAATTAAATTCCAACGTTGACAGAACGGTAAACTCAAAAACAAATGCATGCCATTTTAAGAATTCTAGGTGCTTTTGCATTTACAGTCTATATATTTTGAATGAATAAGATGTAAGACGACTTTGGATGTTATTATGTTGCAGTTTGCTAGTGTAACCCTTTTATGTCCTAATACCATCTGCAAGTAATGATGCAATCAACCTTATTATGGTCAGTACTGTTTGTAGTGGGTTTAGTTAGTCCCTTCTTTTATACAAGTTCATGTATGCTTTCCCTTTCTCATTGGTCCTGCCTTATATTTCTGGATATGCAGTCACTTTGTTCAGAGATCCCAGCAAAAGGCCTACAGCTGGAGAGGATGTGAAGGAAGATTGCCCAAAGGATGTGACAAACATGATTAGTGATATATTTATTGTAACATATAATCTTTATTTAGTGACAACATTATTGTAACATATAACTTTCATAATTGTGACGAAATATGTTAGACAATATGATCACTGATGTAAATTTTTTTTACTAATAATGCAATTATATTGTTGCATTGATATTTTTATTTGTGACAGTAATAAATACATTAGTGACAATATTTTTCTAAGAAAATTTTTTCATTTTTATGACAAAATGATGTTGACACTTTTTCCTTAAAATATTAGTGACCAAGAAGTAATAGACACTGATAAAAAAAGCAAGAGTGACAAATATTTTGTCACTATTTTCAATTAATTTACTGGCGATAATGTTGTCACAATAAAATGAAGTGTTGTTACGACTTTATTTGTCACTACTTTATATTATTTGTGTCAACAAATTTGTCATAAATATGTAAAGTTATTGTGACCATATAGTTTTGTCACACATTCCATAGGTTTCAGTGTCGGTACTTTTGTCACAATAAAATGAAGTACTATTATGACTTAAGTCGTCACTACTTTATATTATTTGTGTCAACAAATTTGTCATAAATATGCAAAGTTATTGTGACCATATAGTTTTGTCACACATTCTATATGTTTTAGTGTCGGTACTTTTCTCACAATAAAATGAAGTACTGTTACGACTTAATTCGTCACTGCTTTATATTATTTGTGACGATAAACTTGTCATAAATATGTAAAGTTACTGTGACTATATAGTCTTGTCACACATTCCACAATTTTTGGTGTCGGTACATTTGTCACAAAAGTGTCGCATAATTGTGACCATTTTCTAAATTAGTCACTATTTCATTAGTGACGGAGGTATTTGTGACGAGAGGTGATGATTTCAAAGATTGGACACTATAATAATAATGACAAATATTACTGCTTTTAGTGACAACTTTTACTTTCACTAAAAATACAATTTCCTTGTAATGTGTGTCTAAAATTAAATGGTAAGTTCCAATGGTTTCAACTGTAGCTTTGACTCGATTCAAATCTTTCATTTGAGTTTACGGTTTGGATTATAAGGAATCCCTGCATTATATTAGTAACATGATCCAGAATCAATCCACCAAGTATTATAAGGAACTTCTACTAAATTAGATTCGAAACGTATTAAAACACTAGGCTTACCTTTCTTTTCGAACCATGCCTTATGTTTCAGACAATCCTTCTGATAGTGTCCAGTTTTCTTACAGAAATGACATATATTGTTCCTTGGTTCCTCTTAGAGATTGAAGTTGATGCATTACCCTTATGTAATACACCCTTTCCCTTTCTTTCCTCCTATTTGAACTTCTTTCTAGCTTTTTGATTACCCACGAGATTAATTAAGTGAATTGCTTATTTCTTAAGCCGTGCTTCCTCTTGAATAAGCATACTTTGTAGTTCATCCACATTCCATTTGTCTTTAATAGTATTGTAACTCATTTGGAATGGACCATATTCAGGAGGTAAGGAATTAATAATAAATTGCACAAGGAAACTTTCACTTACTTCCATTCCCATGGATCTTAATCCTGCTGCTGTATTTATCATTTCAATAACATGTTCATGCATAGTATGAGAACCATCGAACTTTATGGTGATCAACATACCCATTAAGGTTTCAACAAGAGACTTATCAGCATAATCAAACTGAGAAATATCTTTAACAAACTTAAGATACTCCTTAGCATTTTCAGTATTGGGAATTGTAGCCGTAATGTTGCTAGCCACAGTTATTCGTATAAACATTAAACTTAGTCTATTTGATCTTTCCCAACATTAATGAAAAGATCCTTCTTCAACACTGTTATTATCAGTAAGTGCAACGGGCTTATCAGTTTAGAGGGCTAAGTCAAGACCTAGGATTCCTAGGTTGAACTACGCTTGTTCACATCATTCATTAAAGTTAAGCCCACTAAACTTTATAATAGACGAAGCTTGCGATTGGATAGCAATAGAATTGACTGCTGTAAAATTTATATAAGAAATACTCTATGTTAATGCTTTGAATCATAATTTAAACACATAATTAGAATTAAATAACAAATATATTAACAATAAACATATATTGTGGTTTTCCTTTGGATAAAACAACAATATTTTAAACACATAGATTGATGCTTAGTGCATACTCTGATTAGATATATTAGATATCTTTGGATATACTAAATATATCTAATAAAGTATAATAATTAATCACGATTATACTTATTGATATAAAATTAACTAATTAACCTTTGGGTAATTCTTAAATATTTTAGTATCAATGAATTTTAGTAAACCCATTAAATATATCATTATGTCATTGCAATCATAAGCATCACGTTATCATGGCTAACTATATATCTATTTTAATTTGATATTTATAAAACTTTCTATTTTGGCCACTTTATTGACTAACAAATTATTCATTATATAAATATCAAATTAAATAAATGATAATAGAAGCCATTTTTAAACTAATTCTTGTTCATACACATAAGTACTTTATTACATTAACAATCATTAATATATGATGCTAAAATCAAGCATCAAATTTTACAATTAAAACTTGAAACAAGAGGCTTAAGAGAAATCGAAGCAAGTAATTCATCTAAAAATGTTAATTCATCACGACAATTAATAAAAGTAGACATAAAGGTATTAATGTAGCATTAAAGAGACATGATAAAAGAAACAAGTGAAACATGTTGATGGCACAGGAGAGAATGGACGAGAGAAACACAATCAATGGCAGAGAGAACCTTTCATGTCCATTAATGGAACGTTTTCAAACCATCCTTAACGAAGAAACATAAGATAAAACAAAATATATTTAATGAATGCAATTAATGGCTTTGTTTTTTTTTAAGGAAACAATTAATGGCTTTGTTAATTACATTCATATGTCAACTTGGCAGGGAAGCACTTAACATTGTTTTTCCTTTCCTTCTTCGTCTTGATAACGTGATTGAGGTGGAAACAAAACATTTATAATGTTCCGTGTATAAGAAAGAGAGAAGAAGTGATTGTTTTCTTGTAAAACCAAAACATGTCGTAATTGGTAAGGATATTATTATAAAATATCTTCTTGATTATGTATATCATGTATATAATTATATCATAATAATTCTTGATTTAATATCTTAAATGGAAAATTAACTTTATCATGTAAATTTAAACACATAAATTGCAGGATCGTAGAATCTAATAATTTTTCACAATAAGATAAGCGTACCTTGATCTATTGTATTACCGATACTTTCTGAACAGATAATCTCCAATAATCTTCAACAAGATTTTCTTCGATTTTGTTTTCTCTCTTGTGACCTTTGTTTGGTTATTTTCTATATATTGTCTGATGGAGAGATACATGAAAAACTTATTAGGTAGAGAGAGAGAGAGAAAGTAGTTATCAGTTTAAGATTTAAACGACAGCTCTTTTCATTATCCTTATTTTTACATTCTATCAACGTAAATACATCACATTATTTATTTTAATAAAATCTAATATCTCTTATTTAAATAACTAGTGAGATTTAATATACTTAAATATTTAAACCAAAATACATGAGTCACATAATGAAATTATCTAACAGGCACCATTAAGTTGTTATAAGTACGAAAATGAAATGGCATATCTTAACAGGCATCTTTCTTTGTTACCCCTCTTTTCGTTTATCGTTTGTCCTTTGCCATTTTTTTTTTTTTGAAAATTGAATTATAAAATATAACACTTTAGTTTTTAGGATAGTTAAAAACGGGACTTTAAAAAATAAAAATAAAAACTGAAGAGTTGGCACCCGGACTACAATAGTTCTTCCATCCTAAAGCTTAGGCGGACAATATTGGAGAGTGAGCTTAGGTTGATCTCCGACTACCTGTTTCCGGCTTCTATTCAAGGATGAGCTAACCTCTTTTGAGTGCCAGGGAATCTGTATTGGCGGGAGGTTTTGGGTTGGATGGGGAAGGATTCTAGGACGGTAAAGGAGGAAATCATCCGAAGGAGCAGAATGCGTAGCTAGAAGAGTAAGAAAAGAGGATTGATAGCTTTTGGCTGCAAGAAAAACAGGTTTAACAGATGCTTAAAGGGGAAAGGCAGGAAAAAAGAAGGCTAGAAAGGTACCAGAATGCCCTTCAGTGGTTCGAAATGTATGTATGGAAGCTAAAGAAGGACAAAAAATGAGTGTAAGGATATGGAGAGATGGAGGAGATTGTTGAAGATCTGTTATCAGAACGAGGAAGATGGAAGAAAACAAAGATTCCAGATGTGCTGATGGACATATTGAAAATAAAGGTGAAGGTAAAAGAAAAGGGTTGTAGAGAGAAGGAGGAGCATTCCGGTAGTGTTTTTGTGTCCCTTGCTAATTTGCCTTAAATTGCAAAAATACATCCACGTGGCCATGTAATATTATTACCTAATAACAATTTTTACAAGAATAAATCAAAGAAAAACAAAAAAATCATAAAGGTAAACATTAGAGGTTTTTTGTATGTAATAACAATAAAGTTTATTAAATATTTTTATTTTGATATTTTATATAAGAGATGAATATCAACTTTTATATAAAAATTATAGAAAAAATGAAAGGTAAATATCAATATTCAACACTTAATTAACTTTTTTTGAATATTTAATTATCTTAAATTCAAATTTAAATTATTATCAATTTGAACTTATGTGTTACAAATAATATGAGAACAAATTTCTGCTAACAAACTTCTACTATAAAGATGATAAATAACATTAATAATAGGACCATGAATAATGAATATCTTATAATAAACTTTTAATTTAATTTTATGACAAAAAGATGATAAAAATTTAAATTTTAAAACCTTAATGAAATGACTAAAAATTCAAGAGGGAAAATTGTAGTCTTAAATAGGTTCATATGTTAAAACCATAAATTTTAATCATATTGATTCATAATAAAGTTTTTTTTTTCAAACAAATAGTTCAACTTCAATTAAGTAGACCATAGTTGTGAATGGGAATGAGATTCCTACCAAGCTACTGTCCTGTGCTAGAGGTATCAGATAGGCTGATCCTCTCTCTTGTTATTTATTTACTTTATCCATAAGGTTGTAGACCCTAATGGGAGGTTTTGTTATCATAACAAATGTAATGTTTCCAAGGTTATTTGATGTTTGCTGATGATTTTATCCTTCTTTCGAGGGCAAACACACACTCAGTGCAATTATTTAAGGTACTTCTTATGAAGTTTTCCAATTGTTCTGATGTGGTAGTGAATGTCAATAAAAGTAGTTTGTACTGCTCTAAAGATGTGCTAAATCCTAAGGAATTATCCAGGATTACTGAACTTTAATTGCATGATCTTTCATTTAAATACCCGAGAGTCCCTATTTCGTATGCAAAGCCAAAGTGTTCACATGCCTGGCAGAATAGATCCTTGTCAAGTGCAGAGATTGTAAAGTGCTTATGGCTGCATGCATATCGACTCAACATAAATTGCTAGTTTTGGATCTAGGAATTAAGGGATGGAGATCACATTTTTTTAACCAAGCATTGCCTTAAATTTAGATAGTAGAGGCTAAAAAAGGGCAAGGTGGAACAATTTAGGACTCAATTTTGGTATAATACAACATGGTCTGTGAGTGGAGATGCTAATCGGATGTGGAAGGGTGTAGCCGCCGTAGTGCGAGAAACTGCGAAAAATCTCCTAGGGGTATCCAACGGGCAGGGAGAGGGCGGATGGAATCTTGGTGGTGGTCAGGAGAGGTCTAGGGGACAGTAAAGGCGAAAAAGTGAGCTTTTTAAAGAGCTTTTAGCAAGTACAACAGAGGCGGAGCGGGAAATTAATAGAGTAAGGTATAGACTGGCAAAACAGCAGGCAAAGAAGACAATTTCAGTGGCTAAAGGAGAAGCATATGAGATTATGCACAGGGAGTTGGAAACGTTAAAGGGAGCATAAAAGATTTTCAAGCTAGCACGAGATAGGGCACGTAGAATGAATGATTTCAACCAAGTCTGTTGTATACGTGATGAAGCAGCGCAGTTACTCATAGAGGCTCAAGCCATCAAGAGGAGATGGCAGAGATACTTTTATGGCCTGTATAACGAAGACATAGGAGGCAACATAGAGTTAGGCGAACCCTCTTTGTCGGGACATGTTCTTAACAAGTACTAATAGGTAAGGGTCACAAGGGGTGAAATTACAAAAGTTTTGAGAGGGATGGGGAGCGGAAGGGCCGCAGGGTCGAATGAGATCCCTATAGAGGCATGGAAGCGAATAGGAGTTGTCGGTATTAAGTGGTTAGTTCAACTCTTTAATGTGATTCTAGAGTCAGCCAAAATGCCGGATGAATGGAGATTGAGTAGGTTGATCCCCTTATATAAGACCAAATGGGACATCCAACAATGTCACAACTATAAAGGTATCAAATTATTAAGTCACACCATAAAGCTTTGGGAGAAGGTAATTGAAAAGAGAATCCAAAGAGCTGCTTCTGTATCGGCCAACCAATTTGGATTTATGCCTGGTAGGTCCACGACAAAAGCAATACATCAACTCCGTAGACTAATGGAATGCTACAGGGAACGAAAACAAAATTTGCATATAATTTTTATTGATTTGGAGAAGGCATATGACACAGTTCTTAGAGAAATTTTATGGAGGTGTTCGGAGGCAAAGGACATTCCTATAACCTATATTAGTGTAATTAGGGATATGTATGAATGAGCATTGAATAGCGTAACGACGATAAGAGGTGACACGGACGCATTTTCTATTAGTGTTGGACTATACCAAGGATCTGCTTTAAGCCCTTTTTTGTTCACATTAGTGTTAGATGAACTTACCAAACATATTCAAGGAGAGGTACCTTGGTGTATGTTATTTGCTGATGATATTGTCCTCGTGGATGAGACCAAGGAGGGGGTCAATTTAAAGCTAGAATGTTGGAGAGATACGTTACAATCGAAAGGTTTTAGAATGAGAAGGTCTAAGACGAAGTGTTTAGAATGTAACTTTTTGGGGAGTCAGATGGTACACAAGGCAACGGTAACGATTGGTACTGACGTCATATCACAGAGATTGAGTTTTAAATATCTCGGGTCCATCATTCATAATGATGGTAATATTCTGATATAGTACATCGTATTAGATCTAGATGGGTCAAATGGAGAAGCACATTATGGGTTTTATGGGATAAAAAGATTCCTTTAAAACTCAAATGAAAGTTTTATAAAATGGTGATCCGTCCAACCATGTCAAATAGGGCAGAGTGTTGGCGTGCCAAACATAGACATACAAGACAGTTGTTGGTAGTAGAAATGTGTATGCTTTAGTGGATGTGTGACATTATCAAAAGAGATAAGGTCCGAAATCGTGTGGTGAGAGATAGACTACAGATAGTTAGTATTGCTGATAAGTTGAGAGAGACTATACTTAGGTGATTTGGGCATGTGCGCAGGAGGCCATCTGATGCTCCGGTACAAAGCTGCAAGAAAATAACCCTTAGTGAATACAAGAGGAGAAAAGGGAGGCCTTACAAGAACTGGAGGGAAGTGATCAAGAAGGATATGTCAAAGTTGGCCTTTATTGAGGTAGTGGCTAGAAATAAAAAAGTATGACTTGATCGGATAAGGGTAAAAGATTAACATTTAAAGTTCACTAAAACGGTATAGTAGTTATTAGGAGATGTTTACTCTAACGATCGCGGTACGCAGATTATCGCGTAAGAAGCCCAACCCAACGTACTTTCTACCTTTTTTTAGAGTATAAGTCTTGGACAAGGTTTACGGGCATACAACTTGGCTTCTTAGGATAGGTGTATAGGGAAAGTAGGTTTGTCATACCTTCAGGGTCTCTGAGCAAGGACTCCTAACTTAATTGGAGGCAAGAAGAGTCGAACTTTGCAGATTATTAGGTGCTAGCAAATCTGGACTCCATCAAGTATATCCTTTTATTTTTATTTTTATTTTTTTTTCATTTATTTATGTATTTGTTGTAATTACATAATAATTTAGTATGCTAGTTTTACTTATTTTCTCTGCAACCTGCATCACTCTTATATTATCTCATCTATAAGTGGGTCTACCTAAAACAGTCTCTCTATTATATAAGGGTAAACTACGTATTATCAGACCTCCTGCTTTAATGCGAGACTTCGAACTAGATGTGATGATGATGGTGAGAATAGATCCTTGTCAATTGCTGCAAGGGTTACGTTGATAATTTCTATGTTAGGAAACCTTTATGTCTATTGGATATCTCACATCATTCTCCCTAAAAAGGTCATCAAGGAGATTGATAGCATCTTGAAAGCTTTCTTATGGTCTGGGAATCCTGATAATTCTAAGAAGGTGAAAGTCAAATGGAGCGATGCAACTATTCCTATAAAGCAAAGGGGCTTGGGGATAATCTCTATTTCTCTTATGCAAAAAGTATTCTATGTAAAAGGATTTGGACGCTCTTTGATGACAGACTTGCTATCTGAGTCAAATAATGGTTGCATGAAACATATCTTAGGAATGAAAGCTTTTGGCAACTGTCTATCTCGAGGGAGTATTCTTGGTTTTTTTTTGCAAATGTTGAATTTAAGACAAGTTGTATTTCCTTTAATCAAGGATGTTTTAGGCATAGGAGATTCTATTTGGGTATGGTTTGATAATTGGACAACACATAGTCCTTAATTTAGAGACCTGAATTATCCAGACTTATAAACAAGATACCTCTTCACTCCAAAGCCTCTACCTTGATGAACCAAGGGCGTTGAGAGGGCAATTTTGATGATCTATCCCTAGGAAAGAAGACCAGATGAAATTTGTAATTTTTTTTCTACTATTTCTTATTTGTTTCTATAATTTGTCATGTCTTTAGTTATAACTTTCGTTTGTAATTTATTTAAGTTGAACTCGTTGTAATGTTGAAGTAGCTTTGCTATCGTTAATGTAATAATTATTCAAATGGTTATTAGAATAATAATGAATCTAATTATTTACACATAGTAGTTATTAAAATAATACACGTACTCCTTCAAAATTAAAAGGATGCGTTTCAATTTTAATGTTAAATAGTTTACCAAATTTTTGTATAATAAAATTTTTATGTTTTAATACAAATCTTTTATCCCATACAATTTTTTATAAGAATTATACCTTATTCTAAATAAAAGGTAATAGAACCTCATTCTTTAAAAAAAAAAGGTAATAGAATCTTACTGTCAATATCAGGCATTTTACAGACGGCCAAAAATTTTAGCCTCTTTAAGAATTGATTCTAAATTATATTCTTGGACGTCCTATCAAATAATATAATCCGTTGGCACCAACTTATATCTAGGATTAGATTCCTTATTCCCCTAGATTTTATGTAGGTGAATTTAAGTAATATATAATTGAAAAATGTTTTTGGTTAACTATTAATAGTTATTTATGGTGAATTTTATCATAAAAATAAAATTAATAATTTAATAAAATAAAATTTTCTTTAATTAATAAAGTTAACATTAATAATTATTAATAATGGGTCATAATTATTTTACTGGAACTAAAAGCAAGCTATATATTTAGCGCAACATAAAGAATTTGTAAATGGAATTTTTCTTGCTTCCTATCTCTTGCAAGGCACATGCATTGTTCTGGAAGTGATAAGTCAGAATAAGAAAAAGGAACAAAAAGCAAGAAATTACGGTTATATCTCACTTTCAATTCGCTGTCAGCTAAAGAGAATATTGCAAATCTAACATTTTTGGAATAAAGATAAGGTGATATGTTTTATTCTAAGATACATGAAAGTTGATGTTAAGCATTGTCCAAAGAATGTAATTCTTTGCTAATGTGATACTGTGACATTTGATAAACACACAGTCATCAATCAAATTGAATTTTTGACCTAATTGAAATTTTTATTGATATAAATTTATAAAAAAATTTTATCTCTTTTTTTAATATAGAATATTATATTATGAGATTTTTACAACTTGTCGTTGAATAAAAAAATAGTAAACAAGTTAAAAGTGCTCTTAAATAACTTTCTATGAGATTCCTTTTCCTGGAAGAAAGTAATTAGCAAGCGTAATCCTGTTCGCGTTACCATGCTAGCTGGCTTGTAGAATCTTAGGACACATCAGTATAAATATGAGAAGCCAATTGTACGGGTTTGGGGAGTGACACAAGAACAATTACATTCACTCATAAGTTGAAACTGCTAAAATGCAACGAAATTGTGCAAGACAGGTGAATAGTGGAAGAGGGGAGATGAGCATGGAGGAATTCTGGAAGTGGTTACTAGCATTTGACGACGACCATGACCATAAAATAAGCCTGACGGAGCTGACCGAAGCATTCCGGATGACCGGAACGTGGTTTTCGGGGTGCAAAGCCCGGCAGGCCATGAAATTTGCAGACTCCAATGGTAGTGGCTTTATAGAAGAACCAGAAATCGAAAAGCTTGCGGAATTTTTTCAGAAAAGATTGGGTTTCAAAATTATTAAACCCTAGTATGCGTCTTGTCATTGTCTGGTAGTTCTAATCAGATGGGCTTGAGCCTATAGTCAGCATTCACGTAAGAAAGTTGATACCTATCTTTCTGTTTCCACGTTGTAATAAAACTTACTGACTGAGTCACGTAAATCTCTCGATCTAATTCACCACGAAGAAATGCATTTTTCATTTTTTTTATATTCATTTGCCACAAATTCCAATTTTTGCAACTACGAGTGCCAAAAGAACTCTTACAGTTGTGAGTTTTGGAACTGGACTAAATGTTTTTTCATAGTCTAGCCCATATTTTTTAGAAAATCCTCGAGCTACCAAGCGAGCTTTGTGTCTCTCAATCGATTTGTCGATGCAACGCTTTATTTTATAATCCCATTTGCAAAAGGTAGGGTTCACATCTCTTGGCTTTGGCACAAACTCCTAAGGGCCCGTTTGTTTTCATTTTTTTGCTGGTTTTGGTCGTGGTTAAAAAGAAAACCTTCTACTTAATCACGTTTCGTTAGATTTGTTGCGTCCCGACGTTTTAAAAATTAAAAAAACTGCAATGAATTTACGGAAACAAGAAAATAACGTTTCCCTAATTTTTCACAACAGGTTTTCTTCTACTCTAAAATAGTTTTTTCTCCTCGTCGCGCTGCGTCTTCGTCTTCAAGGCTTACTATGATTTTTTTGTGACTCCAGGTTTGTCCCCTATTTGGTTTCTCTTCGTTTTCCACATATTTGGTTTGTGCTCGATGTCCTATTTGCTTGTATTTGTTCTTTTCTTTTACTCTTTCGGTGCTTTCGGTCGTGGATATGGCTTTCTCTTTTCTTGTCCTGTTTGACACCGTTTCTTCATGGAAGCTTCATGGAAGCACCTCAGCCTACCATGGCAACCGGAAGGTTCTTCTATAACAACCGATAACATAAAAATAGGCACGAACGAGAAAAGGTAGAAGTTGGTTTTGGAATGAGAAAAGGTAGAAGCAAGAGAGGTTAAGAACTAGGACGGTGAACCTTTATATTTGCTTTCATTGAATCATTGAATCGCCGTAGGACAGCTTGCGAATATTTTCTTCCCATCTTATCTTCACGGTCATTTAATATGCGGCAGAGGCATTTAATGTTCTCTTCCCAGCTTCACGACTCTTAACATAAAATAGAGTTTTACTTTTGTCTTGTAGCATCACGTCTCTTCTCTTAGCAGAGTTTACTTTTGTCTTATAGCATGTGGAGTCATTTATGGAGGCTTTATTATGATAAGGTTTATGTATTCTTCAACGATTCATTCAACATTCACATGTATTGATGCATTAAATGAAGTGTGGAAACATTAAATGCCTGCCTTTCATGTCAATCATCACTTGGATAGACTCCATCGATGAATTTATATTATGTCCTCCCATCGTTATGGGTCTCTGTTGCCTTCCTTCTAATGTTTCTTCAATGAGCATAACCACCTTTGGATAGAGAACTGATCGTTGGCTCTATTGTCATTCATGTGACTCTTCATTGGAATAGCTAGCAATCTTCTTCTTAATAGTTCATCTACCTCCGCAAGGCAACAGATTGCTTGTGTTATACACAACTATATTAGAATGTGTGGACAAAGCGATGAATTATTTGAAAGTTGTGTTGAAAATGAAGAACAAATCAGTCGAAGTGAAAATGACGCTGCAAGTTCTCAAGTGGAGTATAATATCACTCTAGCACAACTTCGAAGTATGTCTTGGAAGCGGGATGAAATTGCTAGAGAAATGTGGAGTGATTATATTATTTCTAATT
>JAOSBP010000002.1:2347938-2366147 GCA_027563825.1 Erythroxylum mucronatum | reverse complement strand
AAACCCCCCTTTCTATTTTCGTTTGAACTAGCTAACCTTTACCGTTAGAGATTCCTCGTGGGAACGATATCCGCTTAGCGCTACTACATTAATTTGTTTTACCGAAAGTGATTTCTTTTATATTTGGTTGCAGGCGACAACATCACCAATGAGATTCAAACTTGACATAAACAAAATCAAAACAATTCTTATTTGAGTCAATCTGCACAAAATTCCTCTTAAATACTGATCATTTAAAGGATTAAGCCACCTAGCTAGTTAGTTAGGTGTTCCTTTTGCTATGGATGAAAATATCGAATATCAAAAGAGTAGTTTAAGCAAGAGTGTGCATTGAAGTGGAACACAAGAAAATTTTGCCCGAATACATTCCTCTCATGAAGTGTAACTATAGTGGAGAATTAGAGGAGGATAAAATCATGTTGTCTTATCCTTGGTAGTCGTATATGAAAGAGGGAACCAATGTTTGGATTCCTAAATTGAATAAGAATGAGGAGGGTAATGGAAGAAAAGTGAAACCAAGCACACTAAAAAATTCAGTAGCTAGGCATGATATTGTAGCAAAGGACAAGAACGAAAAGAATGTGAAAAATTCAAATGATGCAACTGAAGTATGTGAAATTGAAGAAATTAAAGAGGCGGCAGGTACATTGGATACATGGGATTCTAGTGTTGTTGTTTTGAATGTAGTTGGGAAAAACAATGAAGAGAATGTGCAGAATGACGAATCTGCAGTATGTGTAATTGGAGAAATTCAAGAGGAAGCAATTTCTATTTCTACAAAACCAAGTGCTAGACATGTTGATGCAGAGGTGGAGAAAATGGAAAAGAACAAGTAGCAATATAATGGTATTCAACTAGTTGGTTTGAGGAGTTAACAAGTTGTCACGCATATTTTTCAGGGAATGACAACTCTTGACAATCCCAGTGTAGACAATGCGGAGAATCAAGACAATGGTGTGAATGATTTCACCTCTCAATATTTGGAGTATTGTCATATGGATTGAGTCAACATGCTAACTCCATTTGCAACTGTTGAGCTAATTGAGAATCAAGAGACAAGGGATATCGAACAAACAGAGGACGGTGATACCCCACTGGCCGTAGACTATGTCCCAGACACCCCTGACGATTTTTGCCTGCAATCTAAATTTGCAAAAAGGAAATCTTCTAGGAAGAGAAAGTAAAATCTCAAATACCAGAAATGGTGAATAAGATTTCCCGTGAAGATAAAAGTTTAGTGGTGCCTATAATTGTTTCTTGTTGTTGTCTATTATGCAGATAATCATATTATCTTTCTTAGATTGTTTTTGTTCTTGGATCATAGTACAATATGATGGTAGGCTCAAAGTCTTGAATTCGTTGTAACATTGATTTAGTTTTAACTATAATTTAAATTCTTTTTCATTCTTCAAAGAAAAAAAGAACATAGAAAAGATGCAAAGAAATTTTTTAGTTTTAAGTTTACACCTAAAAAGATCTAACTTTGAAATTTCATAGTTATAAGTTTACACCTAAAAAGATCTAACTTTTATGAAGTTCTACTTAATCTAAAAGATGTAACATTTTAATGTTCAAATTTTACATGTAAAAAAGATCTGATCTTTATGAACTTCTACTTATAAAAAAATCTAAAAGATGTAATTATAAATTTCTAATTATGTAACCTTTTTATGTAAAATTTTACATGTAAAATAAAAATTTAACCTTTATGAACTTATGAAAAATCTAAAAGATATAAAATTTTTTACGTTAAAATTTTACATGAAAAAAATTTAAGCTTTATGAACTTCCGTTAGTTACGAGTTTCACGATATCAAAAAATGATATTGCTACTCGGGATAATAATTATATACCAGGAGTGGTTCTGCAAATCTAAATCTCTGCCTAATGATCTTGTAGTTTGAATTTTCTTCACAACCATGATCACTTCTTTTGCCTTCTTATCTGAATAAGCTTTGATTGCCCAAAAGTATATATAGCTTGGATGCTCAATTGTCTAGTTATGGCTACTAAAGAGAAAGGCACACAATAGCAAATCACTTGAATACTCGCTGTGTATTTTTCTACATGAATGATGCAACCAGGAATAAGAAACTTTTGCTGCATCAAAAAATGGGGTGGGTAATAATTACATTTAACGTTTTTTTCGTAGTGATTCCTATTTCCAGCGATGCTCAACAACCGTGGAAGCACAGTTATATCATTACATTTGATCGGTCGAAGCAGGGCGTGGAGGTGTATAATGAATTGAACTTTGTGTAGACCTTCTCCAAGCGTTTCCTAAGCCACCAAAAATTTCAACCATTCGAGCACTGAAGAAGCAGCGTTGGTGCTAACAGTTGTGGTGTCCATGGGCACGAGCAACCTGCAGTATAATGGGATCGTCAAGAACAAGTAATTATTGCCTAACCAAAAGAAATAGCACCTGATATAGTTGAAGTTCAACTAGCCGGAATTTACTTTTCAAACAACTTTTTAACGTATATAGTACAAAGATTTTGCATCACGCCAATGTAATTCAGTCCAAGTCCAAGTCCAAGCTCTAGGACGTACCCTGACAGCTTCTAAATTGTAAATTTTAAGAGAAATTTTCAAATCTTTTGTGCTATTCAGTTGCCTGGAACATTTAAAGGCCAATTCTGTAACGATAGAATTGTATACACTCAGGATTCAAAATCTTCAGGGCTCATTAGACAAATATAATTACCTGTGCTTTTCCAGGACATGAAGGACCAGACACCCTTCTCCACAGATACAGAGGGTTTCGTAGTGGTGTCACTGGACAGTGGACACTTTCAAATGTTAGGAGGTGGCAATTTCCAGAAATTCCAAGAATTAAAATCCTCCTGCTGCCATTGGAATAAAGGAAAAACCAAAAGATCAGGGACCACGCAAGGATTAATCAAATCAGGGAATTGAGCTTAACTTGTTAGGAAAAGCTTAGGAAGTCTAACAATGCATTTGGTTAGAGCTCATAAGCAAAATGTTGCGCAAATAAACAAATCAAAGGGAAAGATGGTGGGAGAAAGAATCAGTTATCCAGTGGAAGCCGAAGTTGGCAAAACCTACCCTGCATCCGTGAAACTTTGCTCAATTTAAAAGGAATCACATGAAGAACAAGGAAAAGCAAGCCCACTAATACAAAATGAAATGGTTCATTTCATGGGTTTGGCTATTCAAAATTTGATAAATAGAAAAACCTGCTCAGATGAAGTTGCAGGTGGAAACATGTCATGCACAAGAGCATGAAGGGAAGTATAAGATTTTTTGTCAACACGACGGTGAACTGCTACCTCACCCTGCAAACAAAAACCACAAGGACACTTGAGCATTATCGGAAATCACAAACTAATTGAACAGTATTTCATGCATGAAGGTCTTAGGAGAACCTTTGGATTAATGATGAAGATTTTTCCCCTTGGGATCCCAACCTTGAGGTAGCTAATTTCATCAGTGTCTCTATTGCCAAAACCAGCATAAAAAGGGTTGTGATCTGAAGGGAACAGCGCTTTGATATCCTGCAGTTGTAAGAAATGAGAAGCATTACAGCCTAAGCCACCTAACAGAAAAGGAGATTATAAATTTCTTCAGATTTAGATAGTATTCATCATTTAACGTACTTTACTTTATTAACATACTACTGAGAGTCTATGCACACCTAAATTTGAACTGCTGACTATAGAAGAAAAGAAATTTCCAAAGAACACAGTGGACTCATCATAGTCCGTGATTCTTTTAATAACAAACTTACAAGGAGTCTAATGTGGTCAAATCATAAATCTTGGGCTTGACAGTGATTACAAAACAGTATATGCATTTAGTTAGAGAGCATAAGTGTGAATAGGCCAATACAAGCATCAACACATGAAACTCACCTCTAAGCAGGCAATCTTGAATTCATGAGGAGCTCTTCTGATCACTGTTGAAGAAGTAAACTTGATTTAGGTAAACAAATCATTGAGAAAATAAATCCTTTGTAGAAAGTGTATTTTCACACATTTTCAGAGATTATTTTTGTCAAGATTAATTTTAGATATTGTCTTGATACATGTGCGTGTTACCTTCACGAAACAAAGAAGGGAAAAGTCCATCAGGCGAGATAACAATAGGACCATCTGGTAAAGTCTTCCCATCCTGTAAATTAAAAATCATTGCATTGATTGAGAAAATAATTCGTGGTATTTGCATCCGAATTTCCAACTTTATATTGGAAACTTTAGTCGAATTTACCTGCTTAAGGTTGACAAGGAACTGTCTCGTATGATACGCTTGAGAAATGGCACGTGCACTTAAGAAAAGCAATTGATACCCATTTTCCTGTATAACAGAGGACCATTTTGGTCTGTTGAGATACAATGATGTCCTAACTACTCCATGAGTTAAAGTGCATCCAAGAGTTAGATACATTTTGCAATATAGCTCTCTATTTAGGAGAACAAAATATTCTCAAATGACAGCTAAATCCTAAGTTTAGGTAACATGGACCATTCACCAATTAAAAATGATGAACACAAGGCACACTCCAATGCATAATCCGGAATTTCTCAAACCTTTATCGATGAAAATAAATGTGCAACACCTGTCTGTGACCAATCTACACCAACCAAAGGCATGAACTGACCTAGAACGTCAGATCTGCAATAACAAATAAAAAAACTTATCATGTCATTAGCTAGAAAGTTTTATACTATCTAACTTGACTCCAATACCCAGTGAATAAGAACAACAAACAGAAAAAACAGGAAGTAAGAAGTGGGAATTCTAATTCCGATTTCTACAATGTTAAGAGAAAAGGATTAACCGGTAAATTGAATTTTATGTGTTGGATATATACATATTAGAGAAGGAACTAAAGGGAGGAAATTAAGAATTCAGGCTGACAGAGAAATAAGAGAGCAGCGAGGAAGCCTGAAAAACTACCATAGATATAACTTCAGAAATCATAGTGGCACTGAGAGGATGCAGTTGGAAATGTGAATTTTCATAACTTGTTACTAGTGATCAGCACATTCTGAATCCGAATTTGGAGACTTATACTTGTTGCCCTATAAGATCATGCAAGATACATGATACAGTCCATTTTAAATACTAAACTCTTGATCTGCCAATGTCTTGGGTTTCCACTTTCTTTTATCAGCATTTTCAACTCAGACAATCCACGACGTGATACAAAATTGAGAACAAAAATTAGAGCATATGTCTTGTAAACTAAAGGAGGTGGAATTCAATCTGAGTTTTGGTAAGAGCATATGTGATAAACTTATTAATTCATGAAAAATTTTCACATCATTTTTGCTGCAGTATACCTAAGTTTATTCAGGTTGGAGCATTGGCGTGCAGAAATAATGTCAAACATTAAAGATGCAAGAAGTAATTATTTTTTGGTGCATTGAATTAATGCAAGCGATCTATAATTAGGACAAAAAAAGATAGAATATTGGTTAAATGGCTCTTACTTTGTAATTGTTCCATCAACATCCGAGATCACTATGCGAGTGTTCCATTTCCATACATAAATTCTAGCATCAACCTGTTAAGCAACATATGTTCAAATATTCACCAAAAGCGAAGTACAAAAAAAATGAGTAAAGAAAACAGAATCAATTTTAAAAGAAAAGGAACAGTGTTAAGACTTAATGCCATAAAGAAAACCTCCTGCTTTCCCAACATGGAAGTTGAGAATGTGAAGGTAACTGAATTCCTTCCCTCTTTTAGATTCAAGGATGCCAGCTGTTCAGATGTTGGAGTTTTTGCTTTCATCATCCTTTTTGTGACCTCAGGATTCTGCAGATTGGTAACTTTCTCTGCAGGAATGTTGGTGTCTGATTCCTTCTCAGCAGGAGAACTTTCAGTATCATTAGCATCTGGTTGGGTTAACTTTCTGGATCTTGATCTTTGGAGAGAAAAAGGCCAAAGAGTCCAGCTTCTGGTGGAAGCAACAATTGCTTTTGATGAATCCCCTGCAGAATATTTATCAACGTGGTCAACATGAATCATGATTTGTTGGTTCAGCTTCGCTTATTTCGACATGCAATTGTTCCTAGAAAATTGATTCCTATTACACTTCAATGTCAAGCTTACTGCAAAGAAAAATTGTTTCCATCAGCAGACGTCTTTGGTACAAACCATGAGAAACAATTCAAACTAAACAAAAATGACCTTATAATGTTCCGAAGAACCTATTGAGTGTCTCAAATAAAGTAAAAGAAAAAGAAAGAAGAGCATGATAATGGTGTTCAGGTTCTTTTACCAACAGGACTGACGACACCCTTTTCAAGACCTCCTAAAATGTGAGTGTCATCTTTATTAGAACGGTCAAGTGGTGATTGGTTTTCATTTTCTGAATCTGAACTTGTATTGCCTTCCTCATCTGTACCTTGAGCTCTCCACTCCAATGTTTTGGAATTAGAGTCCAGTGAATGGCTTAAAGGACAATGGAAATCGTCTGCATCCAGACTTTCATTCCCAGGCCACATATTGGGTAATGATTTTGCTGCCCAGCCAACTTCTGCAACAGCAACATCATGAACTTTAGGAATACCAAGGGGATTTGATGCTGCATGTGAACTTCCTGTGATGCATTCCAGATCATCTGATTGATTGTCTTGAACAAACTGGTCCACCAACAAACAGGCCTCATTATTTACACTACTAGATACATTCACTTCTCCATGGCCTGCCAGACAAAATGGAGAAGAATTGTCTTTATCTACACCATCTGATAAATTTGATTGGCAATTGATCTCTGTGACTTTGTGTTCATCAAGATCACTAAAAAGGAATTGTTCATCCTCTGAACTTTCGATTGATAGAGTACACATAGCTTTCACCAGACCAGAGTCCGAATCACCAATAATCCCCTCATGAACATCATCAGATGAGATGCTAAAGCTTTCTACAGTACGTATGTTTTTTGACTCAACTTCTTCACATGAAGCAAGATCAACAGTGACAATTTGATTTGCTGTCACTGGCACTTTAGGTTTCGACAAGTCATTGCCATCTGCAGAAGAAGAGCATGGACTTCTTTGTGAACAATCATCACAAGCCTCAACATATTTCATCTCCAATTCAATAGTCTCAGCCTGGAGATTAGTTATATGCTGGTGGAAAAGATTCAATACCATAGTGTCAACAAAATGAATAAGTAAATAGCGGATATCAAGTAAAAGAGCGCATCAATTTGTTCTTTGGGGGTCAAAACAAAAGAGAAGCTGTAAATATGGCTACAGTTATTGAAATCAACGCAGCAAAGAAAGGCCTTCTAGTGAGCTTGGTTCAAAAGCATCTAGAATCAAGCTAATCTTAGTTGATTGGCTAAGCAGAAAGTCAACATTTTTAACTGAAACTTGGGATATGGACCAAACTATATAAGCCTGGCCTGGTAGTCAAAATTATGTGACCATTTCTGTAACTAAGCTAACTAGGGTGTTGATTGATTTCTAATAAAAGACAGAATAAAATAACAAGAAAAAGAAAGAGTGCAGGCATCACAAACATACAAACCAAGCTTTCCACTTAAAAAGACTCGCTTACTCAGTAGATGTTCCTGCTATTAGCAATTCACTTATCAAAGCATTTTTTTCCCTTCCTGATCTTTTAGGAGACAATGATGTCCTGTGTATCATATAGAAGTTTCCCAAGAGAACCCCAAACCCAACTATTCATATTGCATTCCTAATAATTCTCACATTGGAATAAAAGATGTTCTAGTCCTGGGAAATGCTCATTGTTTGAACCTTAATATGCTTATAAGTAATTTACAGGCATTATCAAAGGTTTACCTGAGGTAAGACTTGCCTGGCTGTTTCACTCAAAATTTCAGGAAAACAGGGTGGTTCTGTAGGCCCTTCACATGCAACATGCATATTTTGATGAATGTGTGCGCTCAAACCATCCGAATCTATTGTTGAGCTACCTGACGTTTCAAAATGCATAAAGGTTTGAATCTGGTGAGATTTACTTTCCCCCTCAGTCTTGGCAAAATTTGTTAGAGCAATGTTTGCTTCGTCAGAAGGTTGATCTTCTTCAGGTGTGTGACTAAGGCTTGCTTCAATAGCATATGATATTTGTGCTTCAGTTGCAATCCCATTTGAGACGAAACCCACAGCACTGTCATCATCATCAGCATTCTCTGTTGTAGGATCATCAATATTTCTTGACATGTCAGATGTTTCATCCTTTTCTTCCAAAACGCTTGGAGACTGTGTGTTAGTTTCAACAATGTGTTCTACGGAACTAGAACTGCAACATTGTGCACTACCCATTTGACCAGAGCACTCCAGACTCTCAAAGCTGGACCTTGATTTGTTACTTGTTACATTGCGGGAAACAGTTTGATCAACCAACATGCAGCCGTTCATACTGGTTTCAAGGGTACCCTGTACACATGGTCCCACCTGACTGATTTGTACATCATCAGGTTGTGTATTTTCATCCCCCTTTCCATGCAAGTTTTCAGAACCAGAAAAAAGGAGCGTGTCATCTTTCCTGGGCATAGAAGTGGCAAGATTAGTAGACCACTGCACCTCGAGAAGGTCGGCTGCAATCTTAGCACGCTCCAACGAATTTATTCGTGCCACAGGAGAACCATTTTTTACCCCTTGATAATTACCATCCCTCAAAGACCTCTGTCCAAAAACAAGCCCTACTATCCTTGACTTGTGGGTGTTTGCTCTAGCCACAATTGTCGCACTACTTTCATCAATCTTGTCAGCTGCTTTTGACATGGTAGCATCAAAATCACAACTTTTTGACTTCACAATCCTGTTTCCCTCAAATTGTGCATCCATCTCATCGCTAGAAGATGAAGAAGACAACACAGAGTCTTCTTCCCGTTCTACCTCTTTGAGGAAGTAGGCTTGTCCTCTTTGATCAAGATGCATGTGGAAATTCGCCTCGACTCCATTAACACCAATGTTTACAATCTTTTCTTTGGCCTTCAAAACTCCCTGAAACTTTCCAAACCGGACATACCAGGGAGAGGATTTGAAGCTTCCATCTGGCTGCTCAACGACAATGATATCTACAGCTCCACCAAAAACATGAAAAGGGCCGGAGACAGTATACAAGCCCCCAGAAATATAGCTGCCTAACCTTCCCACAGCATACATCTTAACATAAATATCAAAATTCCGTCATAACACAAGACCCTGAGGAGATGAACCCCACAAGATTGTGAGGTTCTCCAATTCAAGAACCTCAAACCTGTGAATCCCACTCGGTTAGGATCCTTTGCGTCTTCAAATTCTCTATCAGAACCCAAAAATTTGAATCAAAATTTGATAATTGAAATGATAACAACTCCAAGCATCAATCTTTATAACACGAAAGAATCAGCAGAGACATTAATGAGACCAAAAAAGCGCATCATGCGTTCAACACCCAACAGCTCAAATTAAGAAACAGAGAAGAGGGCATCAATCACAGATCAAAACCAGCTCAATAACTCACCCCAACCCACAAGCACACGTTTATAACTGCAACCAAGATAGGATAGCTATACAAACAGGAGAAAGAAGAGCAGTTGGTGCAATAAAGCCATATTCTTTCTTAATTAATCGAATGTGCCAAACTAATATCATTAAAATCCCAGCATTTAAAAGGCATAAAAGTCTTTAAATTATATCACTTACATGACATAAACCAAAGCTGAAACAGATATGGAAACGTAAAAGAAACAAAAGAACAGATTTTGGGTTGAAACTCACCAGGTTCACGATCTCCAACAGATTCAAAGGAGAAAGCTCTCAAGGGAAATTCAGGGTGTTTTATTTGGAAATGTCAAGAAAGATAGATCGTTCGTGACACGTAGGCATGAGGCCGTTGAGAACTCAGGAGGTCCAGTTTTCACTGAAGTGGGGACCACAGGTCGCCCTCGCCCCCAGGTTTCCATTTATGGACACATTTATGAGGCTACACGTGGTCGGACAAAACTGCGTGTCCACAAGATCCTGTCATTCGACGTAACGCAACAGGTGCCTTGTTCCTACCTGAAAACGCCGCTTCTCGGAGCCGTTCGTTGTTAGTCGGTGTTTCTTTAGATTTGGTTTGCTTTCAAGTTTGTCTTCTGTAAATTCCCAAGTCCAAATGGATCGATTGAGTATTGCCTGAGGGGTTGCAAGAGTCAAGATACCGAAATTTTCAGGCTTTTTGCGCTCTCTCTGTCTAATTCTAATGGGACTCGAAATACTACTATTGAATGAAGGCTAACATGTATCACGGAAGGTGGAGTGATGTGTAAGTTGATCCAAAGAGATCGATAATATATGGTTTCACGTACACTTTTAAGTGATGTCAAGATCTTTAGATTATGAACTTCTGATCAACATGCCATGGCACAGCTAAATTGCCCTTTTACTTACCTTATAGCCTGCAAGTAGCACAAAAGAATCGAGTACCCGCAAGTCAAATTTGGGTTACATGTATCGTATGTTAGATTTCTGGAGAAAGAGGTTCGTAGGTTGTTAAGTTCGCTGAAAAGGTTTTGACTAAATCGAAACTTAAGAGCTTCAAAGTGGAATCAAATGGATCATGGATGGTGATTCTGATTTCTGAGTCTCCGTTGAAAATATATATATAATTCAGAGCCTGCAGAAGGGAACATTTGAATACTGACCTTTGACTGGTTCGAATCAAACAACAAAAGATGGAATTTTCATGTATAATAGTCCAGTCAGAAACATGGATTTACATCGAATGCATCTTCCATTTTCTTTTGGTAACTAGTTTGAAAGTATCTAAGAGGATAAGTATATGCGCGACATGCAACAGCAGTTCAACACTGAAACAAATTGACAGTTCCATATAATCTATACGTTACTTGCTTTAGCATTACTTTCCCAATAATCTTGTTTTGGTTGTTCATTTTAACCTGAGGCAGCTTTGCATACTAATGAAAACCTACAATTTCGTATAAATCTCACTAATATGTAAGATATGAAAAGAACTAGTAAAGAGGTAATTTCCGTATCCTTTACTTCCTATTATAGTTTTTAAAAAAAAGATAAAGACTATTTATTCCAGCAGTTGCTTCCGTCCCATGGAATACTGTTCATCCTTCTTAAACGCAATGCAGGTCTAAACTGGTTATGAAATATGGGCTTGCTTTCTGACCAGATGTGTTTACGAGTACATGGGTAAGCCCAAATTTGCCAAGGTTTCAACACGTTTTCAATTTCCCACTTCGCACTATTTACTTTTTCATTTTTCAAAAGCTAATGTCTTCGAGTTCAACGGTCCAAGCTGCAATATTGAAAGGAGGGGAGGAAGAAAATGCTTGAGAATTGACTTGAACATCACGTAGATAATGTTGAAAGAGTCTATAACTTGGTGGTCCAATCCAATTGCACTTCTTTTTGCTCCTCTTCAGGTAAAGATGCAATCTTTAATTACGGGAAGTAGACATTAAGGTTCGTGGGGATTAATTAATGATTGTTGAGTAGATCCCAATCATCAGTGTTCCTCCTCGAGCCCAGCAGCCATTGCCCTTTTCTTGAGGTTTTCTTTGGCATTTCAACAAACATCTTGTACTCCTCCAATCTACAGTAGACTCTAACAACCCAATTAGCTATTGTTCGCACGTGTGCTGTTGCTTTTGCCCTTTTCACTTTCTCATGTTTACATGATTCTATGGTCATGCAAAGTAAAAAAGGCATGGCAGATACAACACTTTCATGCAAGTGGAATTCATTGGGATGATGATGATGATGATAGATACAGCAAATCATTAAAGACGCTCGTCATTTGTGAAAAGTTGTCAATGGTAGACATCAATCCAACGTATCTTCGTCATCCTCGTAACTATACCATCTTTCGTGGACCAGATACCTTCCACATTGTTATTAATTGTTATTATTATTGTACTTGCTTCTTAATGTTGCTAAATTCAGAAGCTATCATCTCAACTGACCCACACACACACACATACATACCCTTTGAGCCCCTCTCTGTGATACCATTCTTTTCAATTTGTCACCCACCACTCTGATTTCGGATTCTTCGACTTTTTTCTGTAGCCCTGTAGACTTTATCACTCTCTTGTCAGCTTTTCTTTCTTTCTTCATTGACTCCATCCACTTGCAGAACTTCCTCCTACACTGAGTTTGTCTTACAGTTTCAATGCAGGTTTGTTAGATTTCTACTTCACAGAGTTTTCCGGGTATGATTCATGCAAAACAAATGCATGTACTCAGGAATTACACTAACAATAATTTGTTAATGGCAGGGGACCATTTCAGCTTTTTCCTTTTGTTTTAGAATGCTGATTTGCTTTTCTGCAATATCCTAATCAAATAATGTCTAATTTGTCTATAGTATACTTCCTGTACATGGCGGTTTAACTCCACTCAAAAGATATAATCTTGAGACAGACATCATAACGGAGATTGAATAGGAAAATATCAATCAATCAGTCCGTGAGCTATGATTGGTCTGGTCTGATTTTAGCAAATTCAGGAAAAACCTTGGTGATTTCCTAACAGAAAAGCACAGGACAAATCCCGATTCTTCAGGAAAATGGAGTCACCCCCATGAACATTCGGACTCTGGAGGGTGTCAAGAAGTAGAATAGAAATCCGATTAGAAAAACAAAACAAAAGCCGAAAAGTTCTTCAATCCTCTGTAACCATCATGACTTCGAACTCATTTCACTTTTATATAAGCACGACTTTGTACACAGGTATACAACAACGATATAATAGGAAAAGTTCAACAATAAAAATTGGGATATATTTGATATACATATTAGAATTTGATCTTCTCCTCCGAGGCAGTAATGGAGTTCTTGCAATGAGCGATTGCAGCTTGAATCGCAGCCTGCAACTCCTCCATGGTACTGTCACTTGGTGGAGGAAACGTTGTAGTTGCAAGAAGAAGACCACTATTTGTCGGAGATGTCCTCATGGACGCAGGAGCAGAGAACTCACCTCTCCTTCCTCGCAACTCGTGCTTGTTTCTCATGTTCAAATTACCTGAAAACGAATAAGGTTGTCTGTGGTGGAATTGACGATTGTCTCTCTTTCCTCTAAAGAACAACAGAGGCCTCACCATCCTCATGTACCTTTTGAGTACGCGAGTCACATCGAATTTCAGCTTTTTCTTGTGCTTCTCTTTATCTTCACCGTCTCTAACTTCACACCCTTTTCGCCACCCAAATAAAGAGAAAGACTTTGCCTTGCTTCTTCCCTTTACTTCAACGTTGTTGCTCTGGACACTGGTTTGGTTACTATCCACGACATGGTTGATATTGCCACCGTCCATGACGCAGTTGCTATTCCTTCTGATCGGTTTTGGATCATCCAACAAATCCCTGATGGGAAGTGTGAAACTGTCGATTGAATTGGTCGATGAGCGAGGAGAAGCGGGAAGCTGAGAGAGGAGGTGGAGAGGAAGCAAATGACCATGAAAGAAAATGTCATCGGCTGGGGACAAATCAATGGCAAATGCTGGTTGGTTTCTGGACTTATCAGGAACTGGTGTTGAAGAAGAGTGAACAGATATTGTGAAGGAGAATTCATGAGAAGGAGAGGAAGATGCTGATGGAGGAGAAGCAGAGGCGGTTGTTGTTGTTGTTGTTGCAGTAGTTACCTGTTGCTTAGCTTTAAGGTCCTTCTGTTCAGGAACTTTTTCTCTGCTGCTTTGATACTGCTGAATTTCCATAATCACAGAATCGTCTTGAAAGACCGATAAGATCTATGATTCAGGATCAGCAGCTCTTCACTCCTTATCTTTTTCCTCTTGGAACTTTTTTCCTGAGACCTAACAAATGTTGCCAAAAGAGCTTTTGGAAGGAATTGGAAAATGGAGAGAGAAGTGTTCTGTTTAGTTTATTGTGCATAAAAACACTTTTTGAACCAAAAAAATCTGCAACCCCATAACTCCTTTTATCTTTCTTGCATTATTCTTCACGTTTTAAAAAAAAAAAAAAGGGGGTGTGGTGAGTGGTGATCGTAGCAACTCTTAGGATGAGAGTGAGACGATAGGTTTAGCATTGTTTGAAGGTTGGTGGGTCCTTATCAAATCTAACAGCTACCGCAGTGCAGATTTTGGGAATGGGAATCGCAAAGATCCAAACTTTCCTGGAAAACTTTAGATTGAATTGCCAAAGCCAACACTTTCTCGAGAAAATATGCGCCACGTTTCAATTTTCAAGAGGAATCTTTTCAATATACAATTCCGTTCCAGCCATACTTACTCTAATTACTATGTTAATAACGATAATGTCTAATAGGCATGAAGATCAACCGTTATTTTAAGGATGTTGCTATGTCTTGTTAGAATCAAAAGAAAGG
Organism: Erythroxylum mucronatum; assembly: GCA_027563825.1. Lineage (NCBI taxonomy): Eukaryota > Viridiplantae > Streptophyta > Magnoliopsida > Malpighiales > Erythroxylaceae > Erythroxylum > Erythroxylum mucronatum. The sequence goes on along the minus strand of JAOSBP010000002.1, from coordinate 2,351,856 downwards.
ATCTTTGTAAATTTTCAGTGTAAAATCATTTTTAAAACATGTCAAATTCCAAAAACTATAATCGTGTTTTATTTACATATTTATTTATTAATAGAAAGTTACATTTTTTAATGAAAATTACTGGCACTTATAATATAAATTTATTGGTTGATGTTATGAAAATTGACGCAATCATGAGACATGTAAGGGACCACAGCCATTGGAAATTAATGGAATAAATATTTTATTGAAATAAAATTTCATATGTAGTTGGGTTCAAATACAAATTCCCAATGGAATGGGAATGACCCCAGCTTCGATATTGGTTATATCTTCACATCATTTCCTAATTGCTCCCCCTGTTTTGGAGCACCAGCTGCATTTTCACAATCAAAATTAAAAACAACATTTTCTTTTTAAAAAAAATAAAAGAAAAACATTCTTACCACTGCACGAGCACGAACTTTCAGCTACGCAGTTGCCCACTGCTGTAGAGCCACAATACGCTTTGCACAGTTTTGCACATTCAGGTTCAGTGCAGTGCGGGATGTGATACACCGTAGGACTGCAGCTTTGACCACTTGTTGTCTTGATAACATCTGTTTTCAAGAGTTTAATCAAAACAGAATGATTTGAAGGGGAAAAAAAAAAAGGAAGATAAGATAAGAAAGCAATTTCCTACCGGAGAAGCCGAACAGGAACACTAAGAGCAGAGTGGCTATAACTAAGTTCTTCATTTTTTCTTGTCATTTTGACTTAATCGTGCTTATTATATATAGTTTAAGATCTGTTATCAAGTTTAGAAAAGTTCGTAATAATAAATGGGCGTGGATTACTAATCATTAATTTATAAGATTGAGCGTATCCGTATAAAATGTTTAGTTTAAAAACATTCCATTTATAATAAAACTAATTATGTGAAATTAAACTTAATTTGTCCATTCACTTAATGCTAAATCTTAAAATTGTGAATTTCCATGCATATTTGACTTGATAATCTGAGAGGTTAAAAACAGTTATCGTGTGAAATCAATGCAAAGAGAATTTTTCGTAAAATCATCTCGGGCTTATAAATTTATGAAAGGGATAATTAGTTCAAACATAAAAATGAGAATAAGAATGAAAATGAAATTTTCGCTATAATTGTATGAAAAGATGAGCCTTTCGTGATTATATGCATATGTCATTATTTATATAGCTAAACTTATAATATTAGATTTGAATTTAAGAAAAAAAATTACTTTCTAACAACTTGACTAATTTTGCATTGACAAGACTTGATTGAAAACAAAAGTTGTGTTTTCACATAGAAAAATCCCCAACCCCACCAATTATGATGTAATTGTTCGCAATTGAGTTAGGGATTTATATAGAAAAGATTAAATACGTGATTTGCAATTTAATATTTTATAAAAAATCCAAATAAATACTTTTCCGTTATTTTACATTTTTATGTTATTAACAATTACTCGTTACACTTTAATATTATAAAAATAGTACTCACTGTATCTCAAAAATGATTATAGTACTAATAATTTAATTTTTTATAAAATATTAAGGTAAAAACTATATATTTAAATAATTATTGTTAAAATTGTATTAATTTTTTATAAGTTTAAATTATCCGATCATAATATAATATAAATTAGATTTATAAGTCATAAATTAAAACTGTCAAAAATTAACATAATTAAGATTTAAAATGTAAAGAATATTATTCTAAAAATATTAAAATATAACATAATATCATAAATAACAATAACTATTAATAAAAACAAGTTGAGGGAAAATTCGTATAGTTTTTTCAGATAATAATAACATGTTGAGGCAAGTCCCGATTCATCATGTTTTTAGAGAGAGAAATGCTATAGTTGATGCTATGGCTCGGATCAGATCTGAGGTGTCTTTGGGCCTGGTGGTTTTTCAACAGCCTCCAGATGTTATAATGTCAACTCTCAATGATGATCGCATGGGTGTTAGTTGCACTCGGCACATTAATCCTATTGTTAGCTCTAGCTAGTTGTTAGCTCTTTTATTTACCAAAAAAAACATTTGAGCATCTAATATATTATTGTCACACTGTAATGATACTTTCCTTATTGGATCTACCTTTACTTTCTCATTTAATATTACAAAATGACACGTCAATTTAAATATAGTCTTGTAGTATGATAGTATAGAAAGTGACAACCAAACACTAACAAAGAGTATCTAATATATTATTGTCACATTGGATATATCACCTGAATCTTTAATTATTAAACTTTGATTAATAACTTAATTTAAATAGACACTAGGTATATCAAACACATATATCATCGAATAAACCGACCTCTACCTATAATGAAACCTAAACCCTAACAGCAATAATTTTTCCTAAAACGAAATCCCTAATTATGTTAATTTCCTTAACATCATTATGAAAGTAGCCCCATTTAATGAATCTTGACATTTAACCCCTAATTCCTCTTAATTCCTAATTTTGATATAGTTTAGGTTTATGTTAGAATAGTTTGGTCACATGGTAATGTATAAGCCAAATAAATAAAAAGCTATTATATGACAAAGATGTCACAAAACACATATGAAGTTTAGAGTTGCATGAATTTCAAATTGCTTATTTGGCATTAATTAGTTAAAAAATTAAGATATGTTTACAATCCTCTTTATCTCTAAAATGCCTAAAAATTAATTTAATTTAATAGAGCTGCTAGAAAGTTGAGTTTAGGGGCTAATTTATAAAATAAAAAAAGGTGTCAAATGCCTTATTTTACCTATCTAAATGAATACTTAAGGATATGAACTCACTTAGGAATAAAACCCTAGTAATTCATTTAAGCATATCATGCATTTCATCAGGAATATCACCTAACCTGGGAATGAGATGCCTATACTTTATCAATATGTTATTGATAGTCCTATAGTCAACACAGATCTATCAAGTACTATTCTTCGTAGGCTCTAGAAGCACTAAAATTAGGAATGTCAATTTTGGCCCAATTTTGGCTTGGATTGACCGAGCCACGGGCCAATTGTTCGACCCCACGGGGCTAAGGGCTGAGCACGGGTTGCCCGATGTCGTTTTTTATTTTAAAAAAATATTAAGGATGGGCCAGCTCTGCCCCATTGACATCCCTAACTAGAACTACACAAGAACTAATAACTTCCGTCATGTGCCCTTTATCCATCAAATCCTCCACTTGTCTTCGAATTTCCTTTGTCAAGATTACTCTTATAAGTGAGTTTCTTAGGCATTACAACTCCTAGTGTAAAATCAATTTTATGTTTAATTTCTCTAATGAATGGTAATTTATTAAAAACTTCATAAATAACACATCTTCGTACTTTTTGCAATATAGGACAATAACACTAGGATGAAATATGTCAAGTTCTTTAAAATTGAGATAAGCTTCTTTATACAAATTTATAATCATTGCATAATTATTACAAAAATTATTCCTCATGTCACTACTTTTTGTAGATCAACTCACTTGCTTTTTTTATTTTTCTAACTCTTATATATTTTTCTTTTAGGTTGTCACTCTCATTTTATTTTGTTTTCCTAACAACTAATTCTTTTGCTTTTAAGTTCTCCCTTATATTCTCCTTTTTCCCCTCACTTTTCTTTTTCATTATCTTCTCAACTTTAACTAGTTCTCATAGATTGGTTTAGGTGTTAATGGGACAAGGATAATGGCCTTACTGTCTTCCATAAAGGTATATATATTCTTGAAGCCACTTATACCACCACTACAAGAAAATTTGGTTTCAGCAACCAAATTCTCAGCGACCATAGTAAAACGGTTGCTAATTATATACATTTTTCAACCAAAAATTATTTGGTTGCAATATATAAGTTACATATATTTTTTACCGACCAATCAATACTTGGTGGCTATAGATGGTCACTAAAACTTACAATTCATGGATAATAATATA
>JAOSBP010000002.1:2333636-2347838 GCA_027563825.1 Erythroxylum mucronatum | reverse complement strand
TAATGTCAACTCTCAATGATGATCGCATGGGTGTTAGTTGCACTCGGCACCTTAATCCTGTTATTAGTTCTAACTAATTGTTAACTCTTTTATTAAAAAAAAAAGGAACAAAAACAGAGGACCAAATGGGTTTCAGATTCACTGTTATTAGGTAAAGTCGATGAATGCCCCACACATACATGCACACGTGTGTACAAAGTGGTCCATTTCCCATTACGGGGACTTTTGTTCGTTTGTGGCAAAAGGTCAACATCTCAATCATGGAGCCATTATTTTAATCTGCACAACACCGCCACTCCACAATCCTGTAATTCTAGGTTTTACTCCTATAAATGATATTACTATTGATCAGAAAAACAAATATCTTTTTAGTACAAATACTTTCCCTTTTCCTGCTTTTGCCTCTGTCCACTCCTTTTATATTCTCAACACAGACACTGGCACATTGCCAGTCTTAGGATACCGAAAAAGAAGGCCAACTAGAAAACAACCATAACACAAGGCAAAACCCCACCACGTCTCACGTGATAAGTTTTTTATTATTATCAGTGTCTTCTCAAAAAGCTTAGAGGGTGACTCTAATGTTTATCATCATTACAACCTTTTGGACCTGCCAAAGTACAGAATCACTACCTCCTAAACCCCAAGGGTCCACAACACTCCAAAAGCCAGAACTGTAAGACAATTGCATGTGTGTTCTTCATTTCTATCTCTAACACGGTTACAATGACAATAATATCTCAATAAAAATATCCTTAAAATTCAGAGTTTGAAAAGAATTAGAGTCTTTGTTTGGATGCTTAGTTACACCAGGGAAAGAAAAGGAAAGAAAATCTTACATTTCCCTCCCTTTTTCACCAGGGAGGGAAATTGCAAGATAAGAATAAAAATGGCCCAAATTTTTCTTCCATTCCTCTCAATTCTCTCTTATTCTTGTCCAAACAATGGAACGGAAGAGAAATACAATTTATTTTCCTTTCTCTTCTCTTAGTTTCCCTCCATCCAAACAAAGGGAAAACATTCTCTGAGATAGATAATATTATTTACAGAAAAAGAATAGATTGGGCCAAAGATTTTATGTTCTTTCAGGTCAATTGAATAAGAGGACACATAGTTGAGATGTTCTATCCATAAAAGTGGTGGAGATAGCGTATGGTATGGTAGCCATTAATTGACAAAAGAAGGGTTACACAAAACAAAGAGAAGCATACAACACAAGTCTCTATTAAGTAAATAGCAAGTTCCCATGTTGTTTGACTACAGTGTGAAGCTACAGTCAGCCAGGCAATGTCCAAATATTGTCTCGCAATGGATGGTCCCGATAATGAGGAGCCACTTGCCCATATGACAAGACCTATCGTAAGCAAAAAGAATAACTACTTAAAGCTTGGTGAGAACAAATGCCACTCTCTGGATGGAGTCTTCATGATCCAGTCACAAAATGAAATTTAGAAATAACCAGTAAGAGAGAAAAGAATCATCTTAACAAGGAAGACTGAAAGAGACAGAACGATTAACAAAGAATATGGATAATGTTACGAAATGAAATGTTTGATGACCTACTCGACAAAGGTTCGGTTTTTTACATAAACAAATTCACTCAGAAGGATGATTACTCGGGTTTCCCCTAATTAAGCACGAATCTGTAATATAAAAAGGAAAAAAAAAATCTCTATAGACATTACAAATGAATTCACCGAGGCATTTGATGTTAGCTCTGTGAACATGGAGGGACGATACAATCTGAAAAAGTTGCCAACTCCTGGTGTTTTGATCAGCATTGGGAGCTTATCCAAGTCCACCAAATCTTTACGGGAAACAAGCATAACTGGCTATTAGCCTTCAAGTCAGAAACTGATTCTACAATGCTAGTAGCTTTAATTCGGATCTTCACACTTAGAGCAAGGGAACACCTAATACGAGATCCAAATGCAAGCTATGAGAATAGACACAAATGGATCGTAATGTGCAATTCCCTCTTGAACAATCAAGGGAAGTAATACTATATGTAAGGAAGTTCCATCTTTCCATCTAAGCTGGGCTTTCCAAGGAGTACCAGTCTCTGATGCTATTCACTTTCACTGCTATGCCTATCTGTTAAAATAGAACAAGAATCAACTAAAGGATCAATCTTTCAAGGAAGGCAACTTCGTAAGCCTTAATGCAGAAAAAAAAAAAGAAAAAGAATAATGTACCTGCCGATGATCTTTTGCCTTCCATGGCTTCTCTTTTCTCTTGGCAACTTAAGCAAAGGAAAGGGCCATCCCAGGGACGCAATTTTCTCGAATTAGAAGAACCCGCATGTATTGAAATTCCTTCTTCAGGTTTTATCTCTACTTGACAGACTGCGCACATGAACAACTTAAACATGTTGCACAGTGGGTATTTAGTATCTAACCTGCGGCCAACAAAACATACTTCATGTTAATACAATAAAAGTTAGTTGTTGTAGACAGATATCTGATCGTAATATATAGCAGCATACACCAGGACACAGAGAAAAAAGAAACTAGCAAGATGCAAACAAAGCACTCTTTTGCCACACAAAGTTCAATCTAGCAACTGAAGGAAGAAAAAGGCAAACAGTGAACATCATCACAGCATAAACCTTTCTGAAAGTATAGCAGATCCTTCTTCAAATAATTCTTCCACAACATCTGGTTTGGCATACTCTTTCTCACTTTGAGAAGATGATTCAGAAGCCTTCTTGCGAAACATGGACTTTAACACTCCTTTAACATGCTTCTTTGGTGGTGGCAAAGAAGCAGGTGGCTTCTCTTGTGGTAGTATATCAACTACAATGCAGGTTGTATCGTCTCTAAGCCCCTTCAGCTGTACTGCTTCCTGCAAAATGTAACATAGGTACAATGAGGATGTTTAAGAACATAAATATGAGCATATAATATGTCGCTGTTACATCCTCTCAGCTACAAAAACTTGAGGGGGCACATGAAAATTACGGGTTCAGAACAACTGAAAGTCTCAGGTATTAACAAAAATAGATCAGAGTGCTACAACTATCATACTTTTACAATTTGTGTGGCTGCAGCTTCTGCTGGAATTCCACGACAACAATCAAGTGCCACCTCTGCAGATATGGAATCCCAAACACCATCGCTTGCAATGACAAGCCTACCACCCGCAGTTGACAACTGCATATAAGTATACATTCATGAGAGTAAGGGGAATAAGTCCAAATCATCAACCATGGCTTAGATAACCTTAACACTCAGCAGACACGAATGTAATACAAACTGTATATGCAACATCTCCAAAAACCAACCTTAATTTGCTTCACATAAGGAACAGGAACAATAATTTCTCCAACATCAACATCTCCAATAGATCTTGAAATACACAATCCACCAGGCCAAAACCTCTTAGGACCAACCTAAAAAATAATTAACAATAATTTAGAAACGCATCATTAGCTTGATAGAATAAGAATATAAGATTATTTAACAGTTTAAGTATAACAAAACATTATCTTCATATGGCAGGTTGATATAGTCGGTTCAAGATAAATTCATTGTATTATTATATGACAGTTTGAAAACATCAATTAAGAATTATCTAGAATTCTTTTTTCTTTGTTATTTGAAACAATTCAAAACTATTGCAAGAAGTCTCACTATGCATAATAAAAGGTTGTATACTTGAGTTATACTCGTGTTCTGGTAGAATGTCATGCCATGAGCCTAAGAAAGAATCTTTTTGCAAGTAGCACACAAAACCTTTTAGAGAATGAGAATGATTGTGAAAAAAAGTGACAATACCTCTGCCCCACCACCAGTGTATAGCCGTGCAACCTCCCCTCCACTGGAAGTAACACGCGCCTCCCTAAATACAACACAAAAGACAAAACCTTGATGAAAAGTTGAAAACTGAATTGTGCATACCATTGGTGATGACTCAGAAACTTATCATATTTGACTTACTCCTCTTCATTGCAGTCAAGTCTGTGATCTGCTGACAAGTAATATATATCACCTTCAGCAGATTCAAGAATGCACCGGGAATCACCAACAGATGCAACCGTTACCACCCATCCTTCTATTATCACAAAGGTCACAGTTGTTCCTGATAGTTGCGCTGGAAAGGAGAGAAATCAGAGTATATTTAGTGAGTTAAAAGAGCATTTATAATCGTCAATTTACAAATGGGAATGTAAAATTTAATGGCAAAGTTTTATCTCCTTGTTTACAGGCAAACGTCTTAAAATGAGGATGACTTTATCTAAAAAAAGTCATATGCAATTGCCTGAAAAAGGCTCTAACCTTTTGATTGAAAGTCTTTATCTGTTTTCACAAACCCAGCAACCAACGCCCTTGGAAGTGCTGCCAACCATTCATCTCTGTTTAGGTCAGGAGGAATGGCAGCTGTCACATTATTTAAGAGGTTCTCTTTAGTGTATATTGCAGCTGCAGATCCATTATGTCCATCAAACAACTGAAAAACATTACCAGCCATCAGACTTGAGGAAAAAAAGCATACAGATTGATGACTTATTAACTAGAATAAGAAATTTATCTCCAACTTCTAAGAAACTTGATTAGGTGACCGGAAATGGGCTGTAAATATGAATTGATCAGATATTTAACATTAGTTACCCACAACATTAAAGAATGTTTCGACTAACTCATTGTATCTGATAGCTAACAAGATAATTTGCAATTCCATGATAAGCTAATCCGAGAACGAGATTTACCCCAAAAACAGAATAAGTGGTGACCCCATCACCAGCAACCCTTTGACATTCAGTTTTAACAAGTGCGAAGTCCTCTGCTTTCTTGCTCTGGTTGGCCTGACCGTGTAAAACCTCTGGCTTCTCTACTTTCTCATTTGCCAACTCTCGCTTTAACAGCACTGCAAGCGGCACAGTTTGATGGTCCCTCGTAGACATCACTGATCACGTCTTCAAAAATTTCACCACCTGCTCACTGCTCCTTCCTCAGGTGATTCACACAACCACCTTCAATTCTTCATATAATCAGAAACAAATAACCAATCTATAACATAATTAAATAAATTACACAGGAGATATTTCACATTCAACGAAATTAACGGGAATGAATTACCAAAAAAATGCTTGAAATCCTATTCGACCGTAACAAGCACAGAATCACGGAGATCCCCACAGAAAGCAACTACATTAAATACAATAAGTATAAAATGAGAACCAACACTAAAACAAATTCCGACGATCTAACATTTAAGAGAGAGAGATGACTTAGCGCAAAGGAAAACCGGAAAATGAATAACGGCAAATAAGGAAACAAAATCAGATTCCGAGATCAATGTGGAAAACATCTCACAAACAAAACCGTTGAAACTTCCAAGAAATGACAGATCTCCACAAAAAGAAAATAAAGGAAACAGAACGAATAAAAGTACGGAGGGAAAGCGAGAATACGGTGGAGGTGAGGGAACTTGTAGGAGGCCGACGAGAGATTTTACGCGCGAAGAGAAACAACTGGTCGTTGCTGCGATCGAGAAACTCGGATTCCGGCGAGCTGCGAAAATTCCATTGTAGAGAGAGAGAGAGAGAGAGGTTAAAAGCAAATTTCGATTACTATAAATAAATTAATATAATATCAATCAATCAATCAATTAATAAGTACTACGAAGAGGAGGAGGAAGAAGAAGAAGAAGAAGAAGAGGCGCAAAATGGAGCGAGCTCTTTTCTCCCACTCCATCCAAGCCTATTCTTTCTGTTTCTTTTATTTAATCTCTTGGTTAGTTATTTTTATTCGTTGACGTGGCAAAAATGCATAGCAGTAACGTTTTGGCGGCTCTAATTTGACCGTTTTACTTTTAGGATATAAAACCCGATTTGGGAGGACCAAAAACGCCGTCGTCTCCGATGTCAAACATGCATAACGCCGGTTGAGAATCGGATGGACTTGGTCAATAAGGAGGCAAAATTATGAGGTAAAAGTCAATAAATAGACAAATAAAATACAATTTTGTTTGCCATTATTAAATTGATCATTTTTTTAATATTTTAAAAATTAGAATAAAAATTAAATCTAAAATGTTTAAGATTTAAATGTACCGTTATAAAATTTATATACAGTTTTTTATCAATTAAAAAATTATAAATAAGTTTTTTTAATTTTTTAATTTTTAAAATTGACGGATTGAACCAACTAAACATTTATTTAATGAATTTATATATATATATATTTATTTAATAATATTTATTATTATTGATTTGCGAAAAAGATGGTCTATGCTATGATCTGGACGCCATTTTCCTTAGTTTAATGAGTCACTTTCCACTTTAAACCTTTGACATCGACTTGGCAAACACCCGAAATTCTCGGCGTTAATTATACCCAATCATGTAAGTTAAAAATAAAATTAGTTAAAAGAAAATTTAATAATAATGATATATTTTATTTTTATTAATTATTAATTATAATTAATAATTAAAAAAGTCAAGCTGAAAGATTTAACCATAAACATTTTAAATCAATTAATTATAAATTGATCAATTTTTATAAATTATAATAAATTATTTTTTGTTTCTTACATTTAGAGTTTAAATTTCTTACGAATAAAAATAATTTTAATTATATTTAAATTCTTAACTTTTTTAATACTAATTGAAACTTTAAATTTTAAATATCTTATTTTATTTCAAAATTAAAAGACCTTAGAATACTTTTTTACATTAGCATGATCAATAGGTTACGTTCAATGATGTTGATTGATAGGGAAAGGCGCGTGAGGAATCACAACAGTCCGGTAAATGGATAACCGCGTGAAGTGAAGACTAATGATGACAATACTAACTTAATAAGACATCGCGCTTATAAAACAACTCTTAACTAAAATGATGACCCTGAAATTACGTTAGAATTTCTTTTTTACTTTCTTAGGGGATTTGTTGTTGACAAGCGGGCTCCAAAGCACGTTCCCTGATTTTTGGCCGGGACTGGCTTGAAAATGAGCTTAAAGACATGTTCTTCTGGTCATTGGATTCCAAGCATTGCAAGCTGGACAAACATTGACCTGTTCATATAAGATAGGCATTGACAGGTACCCGGCCTGACTTTTACCACATCAAAACACATCTCAATTCTCACTCCATAATTTTCTAGTGGGGTTAGTTAAACAGATAGCTTACTGATTAATATAAAGCAGTTGCAACTACTGATATTACAATTGGGCCACGTTGAATCATTGTAAATATACAAAAGAAATGGTCATCCCGTGAGTAAGTCTGATCATTTCAGCAAAAGCCATCCACTTTCCTTTGTCCTGAAGCCTGACAAAACCTGAAACCAAACGCAAGCAGATCTTTGGCTCTGTAAACATTCATCGACGAATAACAGTTAAGATATTGAGGAAAGGGTCAAAAGCTGCGAAAGTCCTTTGAGTTTACTTGTAGTATAGCTAAATTATATAGAGCCGAATAAGTAATTGTGACAAAGAGGTGCCGGATTGACCCGGCAGTCTCACATCGGACGTGGACCACATGCGAACCACAATTAATGGGGTGTGAAACAATTTGGACATCTCTCAGTCGAGGAATCCAATATATGTGAATTTCATGTTAAAGTGCGGATTACTGTAAGTACTTGTGCTATAATTTAAAAGCAAGCATCAACCTGAAGTTCTTCTTGGCCAACAGATGCTATATGTTGATGAACAGAATCAGGCAGAGAAGAACCATTGAACCTATTTTAGTCGTGTATTGTCTCGAAACACTACTTACCTAGGTGGATGACACTGGCCCAATTGATCAATTTTGTCAGAGTCAATGATGGTTGCCATGTTCAGAACCATTGGCCCTTATGATGTAGACCTGGAGAAAGGTAAAAGCGAGAACCGGAATAAACTATGTTACGAACAAGACGAATTACAAGAAGCAGAAAGGTCAACTGAATGTCTTAAATGCCCACCTTGAATGATGTTGGCCTGACTAATTGGAAGACCAAAGCATCTCCATCTGCCAATTCATGGGCAACGGAAAAACCTTTCCATCCACCGCTAAGTCCTGTTTTTCTGGCTAAGTAAATGGTCGGGTACTCATCATCATCTTCGTCTATCAGAGTCATGACATCGTCACGTTTGGGAAGGTTTCCCTTGCAGAAGTGCACTGGAAGGCCCTGTTTCAAATTATTCACATTGAAATTAGAAGATATTTCTTGAACAGACTTCAATATTTCCTTCATGATAAGGAATTAGCTACACTATTTAAGAAATGTCAGCGCTTGGCAGTTCAGTGATTCAATACCAACAAAAAGAGGGAAAACCTTCCTGCACACAGGTTTAGAGAAGATAAAACTTATCTCACCAGCCAAAATCCGCCGCTAACATGGGATTGAAGCATGGGCTTGACAAAAGATGGATACTCGGGTTCTAAACCAGATTGTAGCTTCTCTGCTTTCTCTGTAGCCTCTGCCCTGGCTTCATCGGAAGCATATATTCGGTTTGATAGATCTCTTCGCTTAGAGATCCTAAACACAAAAAGATACCTAAATCAAAACGAAAGACCCCAGAAAGCTACACAAAACAATCAAACGCAACCCATTATATAATATCCCAACCAATATACCTTCTGGGTATCTCCACACGCTCAATAACAACCTGTCAAGAAATCTTACATGAGCGCAACAATGTTGTACATTTAAGAGGTACAGAGAGAAGAAGAAGTAATACTTCTTTGTAAACAGGGGCAGGCTGGTTGGCGACGCGACTCGACCTCCTAACCACGACCACTTGTTTCTCGACGGTTCGAGGTTTGACGTGTTTAATCTGAGGAGTCAGCAGCAAAGGGGTCATGGGGCTTGGCATTGTATTGAACTCGAAAACAAAGAGACGCATACAAGCGGTTTAACCAGTAAAACCTACCGAAGAAGTTTTGGGCGAGGAGGAGTTGTTCCGAAGAGCCAGAGAAAGCTTACACAGATTGAGAGCTTCCATGCGTTTCTTGTTCTCCTCCACTCTCTTTAGCCGCCTTTCCTCGTATGGTGATAGCTTCGCCACCATTTCTGCGAACTCACACTAGATTCTGCTATGCAAAGTGACGAGCCCCAAGTAAATTGAATTGTCTTTAGGCAGTCGACCGTTGGATTCCCACTCATTTTGAAGAACTGATAGAGTCACTCTGGGGGTGCTAGCTGCGAGCTCACAGGTGGAATATGATTGGATAAGAAAATAATCAATTGATCATCATATGTGACTGAGATTGGAATCAGACGGTCAGAAATAAAATTTAGAGCTTAAAAAGGCTATTCGGACGAGGACTGTCTCCTGCTAGTACGATTTTCCGATCAAGGCATAGGTCTATAATTTATTGTAACTGATTTTGAACAGTTTTCAAGTAATGATAAGTATTAAGGAGAAAATGCTTGCCAAATGTGTGCAATCGAAGTTTTGATTGCATACGAATAATTAAGCCCGAACCAATAAAATCTAACGTGTTACTTTTTAATCTAATCATACCTAAAAATGACAATAGGTTAATTCGAAAGTAATTTGAATTCGACTTAAAACTCAATTGAGCTTGAACTAGGCCTTTTTGGCTGAGTTCGGATACTCGATTCATTTTTACTCTGTCTAATTTTGTCAAGACTAAAAATCATTGTAGTTTTACTTACAAAAATTTACAACTATGTTAGTCTTCCAATTTTGATGGCTTATGAGCCAAACCATCGGTAAAACATCCAATTTTTACGAGAGCAGATCTCTCTTATATTTAAAGACTTATTTTCTTTTGCTTCTAATAGAGATTAATACAATGATATTATTATTATTATTAATCAATTTTTAAAATTAAAATTAAAATAATAAAAGACAAAAGCAAAATATGTATAACAGGCATGACTTAAATGTTATGCTTATGACACAAATAAAATTAAATTTTTATTTTAACAATAATAATATTAATAATCATAAATCAAAATATGTGTCACTGACACAAATAAAATCAATTTTTAATTTTTAATTTTTATCTTAAAATTTATTTAAAAAATAATAAAAATAATAATAATCAAAATATGCGTGTGACACAAAATGTTTTGATATTTTGTGCTAGCTTTAGGTCTTTCTTTCTCATGTCAGGCTTAGATATAAATCCGAACTAAAGCCACTTCTTCTTAACCCCAGAGTCAGTTTTCTTAACTCCTTCACTAGAAAGCCTGTCAGGTCTCAAGAGAGGTAGCCTCCCCATTAAATATTTGGGGGTTCCACTAATCACTGGGAGACTCTCCAGAAAGGATTGTAGCCCTCTTTTGGAGAAACTAGAAGCTAGCATTAATAAGTGGACCAATAAATCCCTTTCCTATGCTGGTAGGCTTCAACTAATCAATTCAGTGCTTTCATCCTTTCAAGTCTATTGGTCTTCCATATTTATCCTTCCTTCTTCTATCCTTAAGGATTTAGAGGCTACGCTTAGGGCTTTTCTTTGGTCCGGGTCGAGTACTTCTACAACCAGTGCTAAGGTCAAATGGTCTAATATTTGTTGATCCAAAAAGGAAGAAGGCTTAGGGATTAAACACTTGCCTACTTGAAATTCTGTGTTACTTGGCAATAGGATTTGGATTTTGTTTAATGATCCTGAAGCGTTTTGGGTGAAATGGGTTCATTCAATTATATTGAGGAGGGGCAATTTTTCGAGCATCCAACCGTCTAGCAATAGTTCGTGGAGTTGGCGGAAAATTTTATCTGTGAGAGATCAATTAGGGAACCAATTTAGATTTAGGATAGGCAATGGAGTTTCTACTAATTTTTGGCAGGATCTATGGCATCCACGAGGCATTCTCCAGCACTTTTCTACTCCAAGGGCTATTAATGATTCTACACTGCCCATGGCAGCCACGGTGTCTGAGGTGATCAAGAATCACATGTGGAGCTGGCAAGAGCTCATAGCTGAGACATTGGGTTCATTGGATCCTATTCCTTACCAACCCCAGACATCTCAACCAAATTGTTTACAGTGGTTAGCAGGGTCCCCCAATCAGGTTGCGTACACCAACTCTTCAGCCTATACTTTTCTCAGACCTCCTACACAAATCCGTCCTTGGCATTCCCTAGTTTGGTACAAAGGCAATAGTCCTCAGTGCTCCTTCATCTTATGGTTGGCCTTCTGTGGCAAATTACAAACTAGAGACTATCTTCCCTTCCTTCAAACCCCTAACCATTACTCCTTATGCCTCCAAGACAATGAGACCATAGCCCATTTATTCTTTGTCTGCCCCTATTCCAAATCCGTGTGGGCCTATTGCCTGTCCTATGTCCATCTCACCATCCCACCACATCTCACTCTCCACTCCATTCCCCATTGGTTGAACCAATCCCATTCTTGTAGCCTTCCCACTGTCCTCCCAATTATCCTTTCCTCAGCAGTCTACTCTCTTTGGAAAGAACGCAATGTCAGGTCTTTCAAAGATGAAACCATGGAGGTGAATGGGTTAATAGCTAGAGTTCTCACCCAAATTCAGGAGCAACTCAGAGTAAACACTGAGTGTAGGTAAAGCAAGAGTGTTTTCTTTTTCCTATCTTCTCTATGCAGTTGCTTTTTCAAGTACACAATTTCCAGTTGGACAATGACGGCAGCGTAGGTCACTCTGCAGCAATCCCTCCACGGTAGAGTCTCTATCTAACAGGTTCCAGGCCAAACAGAGGCAATCCACTCCAGCAGTCCATTCAACGCGAGCAGAATCCTCTTAGGAAAGCAGTTCACTTTACAATTGCTTTGTTTGGTTTGAGTGTTTTGGTCCAGCTATCTGTGCTCTCATTTGGAACATAGCACGTTGGTCCCTCTGCTACTTGTTTCTGTTGCTTGTTTCGGTCTTATTGGTCCTCTCAGTATTTCAGGTCACCGGGAGACTTAGGCTCCAGCCACGATGCTTGATGTAATGCCTTTTTAGAACCTTTTTCTTCTTGGTTTTTCTTTCATCCAAGGGGTCTTGTTCTCTACTTTGTTGTGATGAGAGTTCTAACTCTCTCTAGCCTGTACATACTTTCATTTATTAATTTCAATCTCTTACTGATTTAACAAAAAAAAAAGAAGTTAGACAGAGTAAAAATTAACGGAAGATCCGAACACCTTTTTGCCATCTCTTATTTGACCTGAGCTTTTTGGCGGCCACTTCTAATTCCATCAGCAACATGTACTCATTTGTCATAAAAGCTTTGATAAAAACACAAATACACAAGGGCAATTGAGAACCTTGTCTCATAAAATAAGAGTTGCATACAGTGTAAGGCAAAGTCTGATTCAGTATTTAATTACTCCTAAGTTCTTTAACCATGGCAACACCTCGTCTAAACCTTCTTTCAAGCCCCGAGGATTATATCCCAGTTCTCTTTTGGCCTTCTCGCAAGAGTACGACCACTGATGTCTTAGAACATGGACAGTCTGCAAGTATCCAACAGCTTGGTTATACAAACAAGTTCATGTCAGGATTCAAACAGAAACAAGTGACACTCAAAGCAAAATGAATCCGAGTTATACCGGAGGAGAAATGAGCGGAAGCTTTCCGGTAAGCCGGGAGTAAAGAACCAGTATCCATCCATATGCCTCAATCGCCCATAGAGGAATGTATAAACTTGGTTTCTTGGTACCAGTGACAATAGCAGATATATCAAAAACATGCACAAAAGACGCATTCTCTCCTGCAAGTAGGTACCTTTCACCCGGTTGACCTCTGTCCATCGCTGCAATGTGACCTTGCACTACATCATCAACATGGCTGAAGGAAAACTTGTCTTTTCCACTACCAATGTATCCCGGTAAACGCCCATTAAAGCGTTCAATAAGCTGAAAAATCAGAACCAATAAGACCTTGGGACTAAAGTGATGAAATTGAACTGCTTTTGCATGCAATGAATTAGTATGAGTAATCACATAAAAATAGAAAAATCTTACCAATTGAGCTACTATGTTCCCTGTAGTGAGCTTCCCAGGACCATATATAACGCCGGGATAAACTACCACTATAGGCACTCCCTCCGCCGCAGCTCTTAGTGCAATCTTATCAGCAGCTGCCTTCGATCTCTCATACTCGGAACAAAAACATTTCTCTTCATGCACCTATAAGAATTATCTAATCACGTTACATTTCATTTCCCTGTAAATAATATCAATTTGTATATTTATCTCTGTTTTCTATTAATAACAAAAAAAAAATGAACCTTTTTCTCGTCAGCTACACATCCATCAGTTGGTCCAAGGGCGAAAAACGACGACGTATAAACTATCTTCTCAATCGTCTTCGTCTCTTTGGCTGCTTCCACCACATTCCTCAACCCCACAACGTTAATCTAAACAGAACAACACCAAATTCTTCAAATAAAAAATAAAAATCCCACATTGATTATAAATTGAAAGCAGTTAAAGCTCGATTAGTGTGTTTACAGCGAAGAATTTAGAAGGATCCGGCAACCAGGGCTCGACGACGGCAGCGGTGTGAAAGATAAAGTGACATCCGTAGAAGGCGTTTAGGAGAGAGCGATCGTCAGTCACATCGCCGTAGGCAAGCTCGAAGGCGCCGTCAGCGGTCCTGCAGTCGGGCAGAGAGGAGAGGTCGCTGGTTCGTCGGACTAACGCACGTACGGAGTAGCCTTGTTTGAGTAGAGCGTGGCATAGTGTACCACCTAGGTAACCAGACGCTCCGGTCACGACTATCTTCTTCATACCTAAGTACCAGATGCGTTGACTTCTGATTGAGATTATTCTGCAATAAATAGAAGAGAGCGAGGGCACAGCAACACTTTCTTTGGTGGGTACGAGCACAGCAACTTTAAAGTAATGTTAGGGTGTACTTGTTTGGGGTACGAGGATAGAGAAACGAGGGGTGCTTGTTTGGAGGATACGGCTAAAAAGATATTGGTATGAAATGAAAAATGTTGTTTGGGATTGAAGAGTCAATAATTTTATTCCTCATTATTGGGCAATACTCCATTCCTCTGGAAATCTAGAGGAATGGGAGTCATTGCTAAAGCTTTTTGAAGAGTCAGTAAGTGTTGCTTCTCTTCTTTAGCAACGTGTTTATAAAAGTTAATTAATTAAAATAATTACAAAATATAATTAATCAAATAATTAAATAATTAAATAATTATAATATAATATAATTAATTAAAGTATAATTAAAATCTAATTAGTTAATTGAAATATAATTAATTACATGATTAATTAAAATCTAATTAAAATCTAATTAATTAATTAAAATGTAATTAATTAATTAG
>JAOSBP010000002.1:2308331-2333536 GCA_027563825.1 Erythroxylum mucronatum | reverse complement strand
TTACACATGCATCCAGTTACAAACATTAAAATCTCAGCAGAAATCATTTACACTATCATAAAACTTACTTGATTAAGGTTCTCTCTTTTCAGAAATTTTCCAGAACTTAGGAGAGCAAACAATGGGTTTTGGAGATGGCAAAGCAAGAAGGGAGATAGGAAAGATGCTGCAGAAACTTTTTTCTAAGGCTAGGTGTCTCTCTTTGGGCTTGACACATGCTTCCAATGCATGTGTTACATGTGTCCCAAATCCATGTGTTACATGTGTCCTCTAAGTAAGGTTACCAATTATTACTTAAATCTTTGTCCACATGTCACAATTTAATTGATCCATTTGTCACTCCATAATTGGCCCATAAATAAATATTTTTCTAAAATTCACCAAAAATTTTAAAATAATAATATAACTCTCCAAATAAATTTTCAGCTAAAAAATAATTCACCAAAAATTTCAAAATATCCAAAATATACCAAAATTACCAAATCATAATAAATACACTCCAATTTAATCCACAATTTCCACTTATAAATCAAATTTACCCGGAAATGTCAATAAATGCATGTACAATTATTGTATTTGTCCAGAATGCTTATGCACAAATAAGCAAATATTCAAATATGCAAAGTATAAAATGTACTGAATTTTCTTACTATTCTAACCCCTAATATGGGGTGTTACGCAGAGTATGTAAAACACACAAGACAGAGGAGAAGAATTCTGAAAATTTCATTAATTGTAATGTACTATATCTATTAAAGAATAAAAAAGCCTTTAAATAGGCTTACATTGTAACAAAAAAAGCTAAAAACTAGGCACAACAGCTACCCACTAATTCCACTAAGTTATTTAAATAAATAATTAAATAAAACAAATGACAACTTCTTAAATGTTTAGTCAAACCACTTCACACGACTTGAATCATGTTTCAACATAGAATAGATAAAGAAATTTGTTTAAGATAATTTTAAAATATTTTAAAAATAATATTTTAACTTTAATTAGTTCTTTATATAATAATAAACATTAGTATTTTTTATTTCTACGAAATATTTTATTCTTACTTATTTTTATAACGCTTTCTTTTTGTTATTAAATACCAATTTTACAACGGTTTAATACCGGTTAAATCTTTAAACCTTAAACATTTTTTTGATCGGTTTGATAACCGATCCCTTTATAAAACATTATTAATAACTTTTGTTATTAAAAATCGACTCGTACGACAATGCTATCAAGATCTCCAAATTTGGGCAAAATCGCAGCAACAAGAGTTTCACCGTCAACTTCACAAACTTAAACAACAAATGGCTCATTTACGTTGCCAATCGACAGTTAACCTGGCGTCCTTGTGTGCCGCAGAAAAACAATTCGGTGAGCTCCTCCTCCAACAGGAACTGTACTGGAAGCAGAGATCTAAACAACACTAGCTAGCAGAGGGTGATTTAAACACGAAATTTTTTCATCTAATGGCTTCTCACAAACATCGGAAAAATTCATCTCCAAGCTTAAAAACACCAGGGGGAATGGATCGACTGGGACTCAGGATTACCAAGCGTGCTTCTGACTTCTTTTCAGCAACTTTTCACGTATACGCAAGGCGATATCAGCCCCATTCTTAGCAATGTGAGATGTAAGGTCACTCCTCGGCAAAACGTCCTTTTAATGGCCCCGTATACTGCAGAGGAAATCTGTCAAGCCTTGTTTTCAATGCATCCGGATAAGTCGCCGGGGCCGGACAGTTTTAATCCCGATTTTTTTTAGACCTATTGGGATTTAGTTGGATCAGATGTGAGTCAGGTATGTCTACGCACCTTAACTGGGGATGCTTCTATGCCCGGGCTGAACAGAACTAACATCATCCTTATACCGAAGAAAAAGGCTCCAGAGACTATCGCCGATGTAAGGCCTATCTCTTTGAGTAACGTCACCGATCGGATTGTCTGCAAGGTAATAGCCAACCGCTTAAAGCAAGTGTTGCCGCAAATTATTTCTGATACTCAGAGTGCGTTTGCTCCTACTCGCTTAATTACGAACAATATTATTGTGGCATATGAGTTGTTTCACTCTATCAAGCGAAAAACTCAGGGTAAAGTGGGTTCACTAGCACTAAAAACAGATATGAGCAAGGCTTACGATCGAATAGAGTGGGAGTACTTGCGGCAGATCCTGCTGAAGCTCGGATTTCATGAAATATGGGTATCCCGGGTTATGCACATTGTAACTTCGGTCTCTTATTATCTTGTGCGTGGTGTTGAAGAGTATGGACCGTTGCTACCCAATCGCGGCCTACGCCAAGGTGACCCGCTGTCCCCCTATTTGTTTATTCTTTGCGCGGAAGGCTTATCGGCAACATTGCAACAATCACAGGCCCAGGGCCGCATTCATGGGACCGTAATGGCACGAGGAGCTCCTCCAGTGTCACATCTGTTCTTTGCAGATGATGTTGTCTTTTTTACGAGAGCTACGGTGGATGAGGCGATTCACTTAAAAACTATATTGCGACTTTATGAGCACGCGTCCGGTCAACAAATCAACCTTCTCAAATCAGGTATATCTTTGTCCCCTAATACTCCCTGTACAGTGAACGACTTGATCTGCCAAGCATTGGGGGTCGAGGAGACAGCGGGGCTTACTACCTCTCTGGGTATGCCTTCTGTCATCGGCAGGGGCAAGCGACATGTTTTTCAGTATGTGGTTGAAAAGCTTACCAAGCAGCTGCAAGGATGGAAAGCAAAGGTGCTATCTAAAGCCGGGAAAGACATCTTGTTGCGGACGGTTGCCCAGGCTATGCACAATTATCTCATGTCTCTTTTTTTACTGCTGCTGGATACTTGTAAAGAGTTGGAAACCTTTATGAACGGGTTTTTTTTGGCAAAATGGCGGACGCGATAGCAAATGTTTACGATGGTTACAGTGGAAGAAGCTTGCTTTGCCAAAAATTTTTGGGGGTTTGGGTTATCGAGATTTGAGGCACTTTAATCTTGCTCTTTTGGCAAAACAAGGATGGCGGTTGCTTCAATCCCCAACCTCCCTGGCGGCCACCACTCTCAAAGCCAGGTACTTCCCTACGACTGATTTTTTTCTGCCACCTTAGGGAATAACCCCAGCCAAATCTGGTGAAGCATATATCAGGCCAAATCGCTACTGCTTCAGGGTTGTCGACGACGGGTCGGGGATGGGCACGATATCCATATTTGGAAGGACCTTTGGTTAATGGATGCGGGGGATCCATTTATACAGTCGGCCTACACGGACCAAGTTGAATATGTCGCAGACCTCATTCAGGACAACCGTTGGAAGGAAATATACATCAGACAAGTTTTTGATCACCGAGATGCCGAGTTGATATTACAGATCCCCCTTAGCTTTTCACGGCCTAAAGATGATTGGATGTGGACCCTCAACAACCAAGGCGTGTATCAGGTCAAAGAAGGATATAGGCTGGCTATGGAGAATGTGAATGTTGACTTTAGAGTAACTGACTTTCCATGGGTGAAGCTTTGGCAACTCCACATTCCTGGTAAGGTTAAATTGTTTCTCTGGCGCCTTTTGCGGAATACTCTCCCATGTCGAGCCAACCTACGTCGAAGACATATTGACATTGTTGAATCTTGCCCCTTATGTGCTGGCGATACCGAGTCTGAACATCATTTATTTCTTACCTGTGATTTTGCTATTGTTGTCTGGCGTTTTTTCAATGTGAATTGGCAGTTGTCACATACGGGAACATTCACCAATTGGCTTGCCTCTCTTATGCTTAGTAGTCCAACAGCACAACAGGAGCACATTTGCATGATTCTATGGAGTCTACGGATCTATCGAAACGAAGTTGTATGGCAGCAGAAAACCCAGGCCCCCTCCTCCATCTTTCGTAGAGCCACCACAACTTTGCTAGATTGGACGACTACTCAACATCGACAACTCCTTGCTTCAGCCCACATCAACACCACACATCTCTCCAAATGGCAAGCTCCACCCCCGAATCATTTTAAATGCAATGTCGATGTGGCACTTCTACCTTCTGGTCATTATGGCTTAGGAATGGTGATTTGGGATAGACAGGGGAGGAATTGTGCAGGCAAGCTACGGCTTTTACCGGGGTGGCGGGATCCTCTTCTAAGGGAAGCATTATAATTTCGAGAAGCGTTAAGCTGGATCAAACGCCTCTCTTTTGCTCTTATCTGTGTGGAAACAAACTGTCTAATCATTACCCACTTCTTAACCTCCACACAGGCTTTTCCTTCATATCTTTCTGTGATCCTTGAGGATTGTAAAGCTCTTCTTAGAGAGCACCAGTTTATTTCCACTAATTTTGTTAAAAGATCAACGAATCAGGTAGCTCATACGATAGCTAGGGCGGCCGATTCTATGTCTGGTCTTGATTGGGGGGTATGCCCTCCTTCTCTTCTGTATAACGCTCTCTCTTTCGATATGAATAATATGCGCTGAGCGTATACCGTTTCAAAAAAAAATCGACTCGTACTTTAATTAACTGGCCAATTTTTGCAAAACAAAATAAACCATTTCATCCGCATTTAACATTCTTCAAAACTAAAATAAACCATTTCAACTTCATTTAACATTCTCCTCCTCCGACTAGACTTCAAATTTTAGTTTAATTATAATCTGACTATTAAAATATTGCTATATATATATATAATCATACAAGTACATATAAAGGTAAGACATTACTGTTATAAAAACGAAATAAGATCCTGTCCAATTTTTATAGTGTCTTATTGTGTTCAGTGAATCTCAGCCATTCATTTATGCGGGTCCTGTATGGGCCCACATAAATAAACATGGGATCCACATAAATGAATGATTGAGATTTACTGGACACAATAAGACACCATAAAACTGGACAGAGGAATTGGACTCTATAAAAACTGTACACTTCCAGAACTTGAAGTACACCATCCCAAAGCCTAATAATACAGAAAGATACAAACCTCTCATGTCCTTTTGGTACTTATTCTTTGATTTCTGTATCTCTTTCAGGACCCTCCAATCTTCAACTGCTTTTGGTCATAAATTTGTCAGTGAGGAATAGGGACGTTAGAGTCTTGATCGTCGTAAGCATTTCATGGGGTTAAAATGTTAAATAGAGTAGGTCTTCTTGAGGAAGTACAGGGGCGTGCTTTTAAGGAAGCCGATAGCCTTAGGTCCCAACCTTCAACATCTTTAGGAACAGACATGGAAAAGAATCTGACCGAGAACTCCATGAGCATTGATACCTGCTGGTCCACGCAAATGAATCAAGCCTTCCTTCCGTTGATCTTGCATGCATCCAACATCTCTACCCTGGTAATACTCCATTGAACTTGGGATGTGAAGATTAGTAGGAGCAGGAATAACTCTTTTGAAGCTCTGGTTTGTACTGCAAACTGCTTTTCCCAGGTTACCGAATTCAAATATCTCGATATGCCAGTGCTCCAAACCTGTCCTCTCCCCTTCAAGTTGTTGAGTTCTCTGTGAATAGACTACAGTTGCCTTACCAAAGAGCTCAACCACAGCAGCCCGGTAGTGGTTCGGAAAAAGGCGATAATGACCTAACCAAAATCGAATTACAAAGGCTAACAGCTGCATGAAGAAGTCTGCAATGCAATATGCCCAACTGTTGAGACATACCTACACTGGGAGGCCCTTTCATTGTCAGTACTTTCACATCTCCTCCAAGTTCACGCAATCTTTGAGCGAAATTGCTGATTACTTGATAAGAAGCAAGTTCATCATTATCTGAGCACATAATCAGATATGAAGCCCTTGTGCTCTACAAAGTTAAAGTGGGGAGAACAACAATAAGACTAACACCCCAACATTTAAGGTATGATACACTCACAACAGAGGAGTGTAGAGTCTGCCAATATTCAACACGTTGTGATTCAATTTTATTGAAGAATACAGCATCAAGACCACAACCAATGCCATTTGCAGTCCACGATAACATTCTTGGTGGATTAGACATTTGGGGAACAGACGGGTGAACAGCAAATCGTCTACTCAAATCACCAGTAAAATCTATTGGGCTAAAATCAAAGATATGACCTGCTATACAATCCTTAACAGCTTGCAGTCATCCTTTACATTAACAGTTATACGAATTAGTCAGACAAACAAGTAATCAGATACTAAGCAGACTGTATAGAGTGCAAGACATAACACTGGAGAAAACAATTGAAACAACGCATTGAACCAAGCATTTGAAAAGTAAATGATATTTATATGACACAACTAGTCACTCCATAAAGAGTAGGATACTTTATCCAAAAGCAACGGTAACAAAGCATGGTAGCATTGCAGGTGTGGAACAAAATAATTAAGGGAAAGTTGTTATCACTTGAAAGACCAACTTACCATATTCAGTTTTACTACGCACCTTCCTTCAATGATCTGCCCAAAAGAGAACATCAAATGCATTTACTCTTTAAGATAGTAGAAACTGTCATCAACGAGAATAAACAAACATCACAATAATCAGACCTGCAGAACCTTGTACATGCAGGCTTTTGAACCACCAGAAAATGATGCTAAGACTACAGGGCAAGGCCTGAGCTTCAGCTCCTACACATTCAATGAAAGAGAAAGCAATTAGAATTGGTAAAACTTCAACCGAAGCAGTAGAACTACAGCTTAACTTGGGAAAGGTATCATATCTTGATGCATTCAAAAACATTAGGCATGGAAAAATGCACACTGGGAATAGTAAGTACATACTGCATAAAAATATTACGCTAATTATATCACTCATCAATTGGATAATATAAATAAGTATATACATAATGGCAAGAAGTGCAGACAAGTCATTCAAAAGGCACTCTAAGTAACCTCAAGAAGTTCCATGACAATCTCCATTGCAATGCTATGTTACATTTTACTTGTCTGGAAATTTAAATAAAAGGCGTAGGGGAAGAGGAACAAAGACAGAGAAGGGGGAGAATTGCCAGAAATTAAGGGAATGAAGTTTAGAGAAAAAGTGGCAGAGAAAACAAATAGAAAGGAGAATGAGGAAATATCTTTTCTTGACTCATTTCATTCTTCAGCTACTTTTTTATATCGTCGCTGTAACAAACTTTGGCCAGCAATGCCAACTTTTCACTTCATAACAAACATTTCAACAGATATATTCTTTTGTTCTTTACACAAAATCTGTGAACCTAGCTAGCCTTCTACAATCTCGTATGCTTCTTCTGATGTTTGTAGAAGTTTCTGGTTTCTTGCTTCGACTTGGGCCTGCCTCAGCTGTTGGTCCCGCATCAGACAAGTCATTCAAAAGGTATTCTTTTAAGTAACCTCAAGAAGTTCCATGACAATCTCCATTGCAAAAGCTTCAGCCTTCTCTGGGAAGAATCTGCACATATCACAAATAATATACACCTCAAGGTCAACCAAACTTGGAAGATTAGAGATTTATTAACACAAAATAAGCACCCAGTACTGAGAGGAACAGAAGCTAGAATCAAGAATATCACCAATTGAGAGGTTGAAAGTAGCAAAAAACTAAAAAAGCATTGTCATAGGTGAATCATGAACGCTACTTTCCTTGATAAATTTACCGGTTGATTTTCTCTAATTTGAAATAAAAAGAAATAATGTATGCCTATTATAGAAACATTCTTTAAGTTCCCTGTGTTCAGTGCAGTTCGCGAAATCTTTTTTAAAAGCAAAAAACTTCAGAAAAGTTGATAAATTCCATCAAACCATACACAATCACATTCCACAGCAGGAACTTATCGTAAACTATTTCCAGACACCAGACCCCAGATACAAAATCAGCACATGATTCAGAAACAATGAAACCCAAAATTCGTTAACAGGAAACAAAAGCAAAGCTTACAAATTTAGGAATTGAGAGTGGCAAACAAGAGAATCCCATCCAAGAGAAGAGTAGAGCTCAACGTAGCTCTTAACATCTATCTTTTGACTCAACATCCAAGTAAATACCACCACAATTCCTTCTCTTTCCTTTCCCTTTCTCCCCCAATAATACCCTCGTCCAAAACTCCACATTTTTTTTCTCTCCTCTCTTCTCTTTTTCTTCCAAACAAGCACGTCAACAACGACTCAGCAGTGTTGCAGACTAGCAGTAACTCGACGTCGACAAGCTGGTTCAGGTTCGGATAAAACTACAATTCCGAGTCCGATTTTCGAAGGATGATGTAAAGATGCTGTTGCTTACTCTCCGTTCTGGTTTTTGTGCATCTATGCATCGTCAATGCCCAACTTTAATGTATTCCAATTTCCAACTCTTTCAACTTTTGTATTTTAATGTTTCTTTACTTATTATTATTATTATTTAATTATATTTTATTAACTTTTTGTGTATTGAAAAAAAAAGCTTTTGTGTAATGAAACGATATTGTAATAAAATTTGATAATTTTAGTATTATTAAACATAATAATTTTAAATTAATAGATTAAATTTGAATTTATTAAAATGGAATTTTAATCATAATATTAATTAAATAATATTTAAAATTCTAATTAAGAAATCTGATAAACTAAATTCAATTTTTTAAGTCTTAGTCTTTTTCTTATTTCTTTTAATAGTGTTTTATTCTTTTTCATTTACCTAACATGTTTTTAAAATCTCCCAAAAACTATTCTTATTTGTTGGGGTCAACTACAATTTTAAATATAATTCTTTAATTTGCTCTAAATTTTAATACAAGAAGAAAATAGAATTCATAATTATTATCCTTAATATATACAATAATTAGTAATAGAATAAACTATCTATAAATTTTAAATTAAAATTAATCAATAAATTCAATTTAAATAATAATTTGAGCACACAAATTTGAAAAATCCTAAAAATTAAAAAGAAGGAAATGGACAGTGACTCCGGTCCGGTCAGTGAAACCCAACGATGGGACTTTAGTACTATATTTATTGTGTCTTAATCGACCAAACAAATATCCACCGACTGGCAAAGCCTGCACTCGATTGCTTCTAACTGAAATTACCGTATTAAGCTTAAATTAGTAATAAACACGACCCTTGCTCTTCTCTTACATTAATCAAATCGGAGATCGGACGAAGAAGAAGAAGAGGAAAAAGGATAGGGCACTCGTATCTGGTGGGATCTGTTCATCTAATTTGTCGGTCCAGTTTCCGTAAGCTCGAAGACATGGTGGAATGAGGTGGTGGAGGAGAGACAAAGCGAGGTGGCGAATATGGCGAGAGGAGTAAAATGGGGATGCTCCTACAAGAGAATCACACTAATCGTTTGTTCCATTAACATTGTGGTTGCTCTCTACGTTCTTCGCTCTCTTTACGCTTCTCTTTATCTTCACTCCAATAATACTCGCTTTAATGACGGTGAGCAAACCCTCACTTTCTACAACCACTTCAATTTTTTTCTTTTTTGTTTTTGATAAGTTTTACTGTTTTATCTATGCAGTTGTAAAGTACACGCCAGATCAGGTTAGGAAGATGGAGGAATCGGTTCGGATTCGGAGAGCTGCTGAACCTTTGAGGCTCGTAAAATTGGTGAGTTTTGGTCTTTGATTTCGCTTGTTGCTGGTGTTTGATTTGTGCTGTTGATTCTGAGATAAACATACAAGAGTTAATTGAACGAAGAGGGTTTTGTTTTGTTTTAAATTAAAAAAAAAAGATGAAGCAGCTTAAGGAACAGATTCAAAGAGAAGAAATGATGGTTGAATTGCCACAAGACGTTAAACATAAAATAACTGAAGAGATTCTGCTGAGACTGAGAAGATTGAATTCCAGTGCCAGTATCTCAGAGCAGCGAGGTTTGTTAGCCGTTAATCACATTGATTTTCTAAAAATGTAATCTTCACTTGTTACCATAATATGGTTTGCGTTTTTATGTGAAGTTTATGCTTTTACTTCTGAGTTTTTTCCCAGGCATCGATTAGCACCGAACTTTTTCATGACATTTTTAACGATGCAGGGCCTTAATTTCATAACCACACTAAGATAGCATCTACTCCAAGTGACTCAGCCCTGCAAGCATCTTTGCTTGCTTTTCTGTTCCTATCCTCATCTTCACCTATTAAGATTTCAATTTGGTCTGCACATAGATTATCTTTCACCCTTACCATTTTGATTTCTAGGTAATGACCTCGATGATGCTATCATAATTGTCACTGCTATTTCTTGGCCGTCATCAGTACCACTTTGTTTCCTTTTCTCCTTGACTCTCATCCACGTGTTTGTGATGCTTCCTCCATCTATCATGCCAGCCTCTTTCCCTTCGTTGATTTGAATCGGTCTCATCGGCAATTCTTCCCTTGTCCTGTAGGTCATGTTACGCACTTCATTTTCAAACTAACTACCTGACTAGGAGCATTATCCACCATTCGTGAAAGAAAACTGCTTCCTTAATCTTAGAAGATACTATTATACTCAGTTGAAATTTCAATATCTAGAGATTCAGAGGTCTGTTAGTTCAAGGCATACTTTTGTTGTGTGGAGTTCAGTAGCTTGGTTTTACCTGCACGAGGTTACAGATGCAAGTAAAAGCAGTCTGGTCATTGGTGGACGCATGTAACTTTTCCTATGTCACTGAAAGTTCTATTCAACTTACATATATGACAATAGAGGATTCATTTTAGCTTCCTATGTTCAGTTTTGAATTTCGGTTTCTTACAACAGAACAAGAATGAAATAAAGAATGATCCTAAGAGTTGGAATCTATACCAGGGTACACATACTGAACTGCTACTGCTTTCACTGCTTTAGTCAAGTGCCTATAATTGGAACTTATGTTTTCTAATTTAATTAAATCTATACTTTGTTGCCTGCCTCTTAAGAATAGCCATGTAGCATGCTCAACAGCAGATGCAACAAACAGATATCGTGTGTGTGTGTATATTTTATCTCTGACTCTCTCGCCTCTTGTATTCAAAATGGGCATTTCCTGGTTGATAACTTCACAAGTTAATTTGCACATAGACCTTCATAACTCCTTTCTTACTTTGTGGATTCTTCCCTTAAAATTGACATTTTGTTGACTAATAGAGTCAGGATTCCAGAAAGGGTTTAGTTACTTTTTGTGTGCAGGTTTGTGAAAAGCTTATATTGATCAGAGGATTATTTTGGGTCAGACAACCAACTAGTTTTCATTTTTTCCCCAACGGTCATGTCTCATCCACAGCGTCCTCTTTTAATAATGAATCTCAGTCAAGTTGCCATGATAGTGTAGTTTCAGTTGTACGGATTGGCTGATGCTATGTGTATTCTCTTTCAACAGATGCTGTTGAAAGCTGGCGAAAGGAAAAACTACTGGAAGTTAAGCAGTTGACTGATGGAACGAATGGACTGAACTCAACTATTTTGCAAGAGCAAGCTGGTATGCATCTTCTCCGTCCAAGTTGAGTTTATTCAGTTCATTAGGATGGTCAAGGACAAGTCATCGATATGAAATCGGTTTTGACTTAACGTTTGCTGGTTACTCGTGTGATTGATTTTCTGTAGGAATTTTAGTAAGAGCCTTGGAATCTGATTGGGCTGTGCTGTCAGAAAATATTGGTCTTTGGATACCTGCTGAAATCAGTCACCTGGAACACGATGATAAGCCTGAGGGTGATGAAGAAGAGCCTGGTAATGAAATCTATTTCCAATTTATTTAATCTTGTATGCGCATACCTCTGGCACCCACCACCTGCAATAATATATGTTTATGTCTCCTTCCAAGAAGATGTTAGGTATTATTCTATTCTTCTTTGAATTGAAGGTGCGGCTTTTTATGTTTCCACTGATGGGGAAGGGAAAAAATAACATGTGGTTTATTTATCATTGCTTGAGACATGGCCTTTCTTTGCAGAAGAAGAAATTTTACCAGGCAGGGCGCTTCCACCCGAATGTCATCCTGAACTTCATACCGATTATGATGGTACTGCTGTCAGATGGGGCCTCACTCACCCCAAGGAAAGTGCAGCAGATTGTTGTCAAGCTTGCTTAGATCAGGCCAAAAATGCAAAGCCAGGTGAAAAGAAGTGCAACGTATGGGTCTATTGTCCATCCGAGACAGGATGCTATTCACCAGATATCTACGAGCACAAAAACATGGAATGCTGGCTGAAATATGTAAGGGATCAGCTCACCTTTTGAAATAAATCTACTTTACATTGGCAATCAAATTTGATCTAATGCTGATGCTCTTTTCTTTAAAATGCAGGCAGAAAATCCAAAATTGAACTTTAAAGACAGATATTCCGAGTCATATAGGAACTCCCATCCGAATGCACCTCTAATTGTTCCCTGGGTCTCTGGTGTTACTAGTTCATGACTTTGATGGCACATCATACTTAAGTCAGGGCTAATGTTGGAAGACACTGAACTGCAAACTTCGCTGATGGAAGCATGAGCCGGATCTACCTGTTACATTGGTTTGGATAGTCCTTAATCCTGCAGAAGGTGATTTTTGACGGTTTATTTCCATTTTGGAGCTTTTGCCTCATGGAGGACAGAATTAGAGCGCAGGAATGATTGTAGGTTTGTCAGGAGCATTTTTACAACATGGAATACGGAGGTCTTCCCAAGATGGCCTCTTTTATAGTAAATTTAACACCTGAAGATTGGCTTTCCCCAAGAATTAGTAGAGAATATTGGTAGCTAGTAGCAACTTTGAATTGGGGTGAAAATATATTCATTTTTTCAACTAAATGCAAAGCTACGAATGTTCCACACATATAAAATAATTCCTTCGTTGATTACTGGAGTCTAATCTGATTTCTAGCAGTTAAAGCTCATGGATGTATGTTCAAGGATAGAATTTTGCTGATGGCACCTTCCCTATTCTTCTCATAAACTTGGTTTCTAGTTTTTGGACCTTAAAAAGCTTCTGTGTTTAACGAATATGTCACTCTTCTCGTTATAATTCATCTAGGAAAGCTCTGCCAAAACCAGTTTCAAATCTGTACAGAGAGCCAAGTTTGGACCTTCAAGCAGCCATCTTCTCCATTTCTGGTTCTGCTGTCTAGTTCCCTTTTGTGTATGATAACTAATGACAGGTAAACATCTGAAACATACAATGCAAATGATCCAGGGCCTTATGGGTTATGAAGGTTTTGATCAGTTGTCTTTTACAGACCATTGACCCGGACCAAAATTACAGAAGATTCATGGGCTCCTTCGCCCTTCTGATAACCAACCCGTTTGTGGATGGAGCCCGAGCCTGAAAGAGTTGGCTTGTGATAGTGTTCTTGTTTTTATTATGAAAAAAATGGTGAGAAACGAGTGGAGATGATAGAGACGAAAGGGACAAAGATAATGTGTTTGGTTTCTTTGATCCATATTGTGAAAAAGCTGGCTTCTTACATTAGCCGTAAGTATTTATGGTGTCAGTGTCTGAACAGAAAGCTTGTCACGATAAGCGAAGAAGAGGTATATCTACAGGAAGGTTTCGAGAAAACGTCGAAAGCTCAACTAGGTAAGAAGACATTCGGTGGAACGAATATAAATGTAATTATTTTTACAAAAATTTGTAATTTCAAGAAAATTAGTGATTTTTATAATAAAAAGACATATTAAGTTCCTGAAATATTAAATTATGACTCCTTTATACGTATAAAATATTTTTTCCTTTAAATATAAATTTATTAATTATTTTAAAGTTTAACATATTTTGGCCAGATCAAAAATTTTAATTTAATCAAAGCATGTCTTATTTATAACTTGTGATCGTATACATTATTTTGCTTTTAAATAAATTATTTATTTGAGTTAATAATTTTTTAATTTTAGTTTCATTCAAAATTTTATTTATTTCGTTCGTATTATAATATTTTTATAAATTGATTAAGTAATTAAATTTATTTAATGTTTTATTCAGTATTCAACAATAAATATTGAAATAAATGTATTATATTGTATTTAAGATAAATAATTAAAAAGGTGTAAATTTATTTTCAACTAATATTAATTTACTAATATATTATCCAATTTTTAAAACCTAAATATTTAATATTTTAAAAGTTTTGACTTCATATATAATTTTTTACAATTAAAAATATGTATTTTAAATATAAAATATTACTTGAAATTATTAAATTTAAAAAATTATTTTGTATATAAAATAAATTAGAATAAATAAATAATTAAATTACAGTCTCATATTTATATTAACAATTAAGATTAAATAATTAAATTTTATATATTTAAGTAATAATAACTTCAAATTTTGATATAAAAGTTAAAACAAAAAACTAAAGTCAACTTTTACCCAAACACGAGAAAACCAAAAAACAAATCTCCCAAAAATCTAATCCATCGTGAATGAAAATTAAATAGCTATCAATCCGATCTCTAAGACTATGTTTGATTGGACAGAAGGTTTTTAATGGAATGAAATGGTTTATAATAGAATGAGATGTAAATAAATGTAATATTAGAAAATTGTTGTTTAGGAAAGATAAAAGGTTCATAATATAATATGATGAAATGTTGTTTGAAAGAAAGGTTTATAATGTAATATAGTGAAAAGTTGTTTATTTATTTTACATTCTATTCTAAAGCCCTCAAATCGGAGGTTTCTCATTTTTACCATTTAGGATGGAATGAGATGTAATATAAAACCTTTCTCTTCCATGTCATCCTATTCAATTCCATTCTATTATAAACTCTCTTCCCAAACGATGAAATAATATTACATTCCATCCCATTTCATCAACAAATCCCGACTCAAACATAGCCTAAAGTATCTTCCATAAAATTTTCACACGAAAATAATGAGGCCAAGACAGCAATACTACCCAGTAAAGTTCCTATAAATATCTATTCATTTTCATTATTTATATTTGATAAGATGTATTTGGTTCTGCTTATTGAAATTTTATCTTTTATTTTGGCTATACTTTAGTGCTTAAATAGAAAAATTAATATTTGTTTTGTTTTAAGAGATGACAACTAAAAATTGCATCAAATTGGGCTATTATTGGTCAAAATCACAAATTTTCGAAAAAGTGAATAGATTGTTGCAATGGATAAGGAGAGATCATGCCTAACTTTAGATTATATTCAAGAGTTGGAGTGTAATTAGGAAACTTGTTTTGGATATGTTTTAGATAGGGATCTTTGCAAGATAGAAGTAGACTAGGTTTTGAGTAGGAAAACACCTCTAACATCTTCTCTAACATTCTCTTTTTCGCTTTTTTTTCTTTCTGTTTTTTCTCAATCTTTCATATTTTTTTTTCTATTTTTGGTGTTGGGATGATCGGATTGTCGAATCCCTCAAAGTTTATTCTAATTCTTCAACTTCTTGTAGCAGTCGTAGAATCAGATCGAATATCAAGAGAACTAAACACTAGTTCTTAATTTCAATTAATAAAATAAACTGGGAGTTTATGATTAATTAACTAATTTACTAAATTAACAAGGAATTAAAATAGATAAACTTAATATAAAGGTGATAAATTCAAGAGTACTTAACTTTGATTCAAGGGAGAGATCTTATCTAATTGTAATATTGACCATTGGTAAAAGAAAGAATAATTTTCACAATCTAAGCAGTTAGTCCAAAATATATTAGGATAGATATAATAAATCTTAAAATTTTCTAATTTAATTGGTTCAAACCTAGCATTCAAACTAAAACTTACTATTAATTGATTGAGTATGATAGCATTTTATATAAATTAAATGATAGTAATAAGTTTAGTGAAAAAGACTAAATCCTAAATTAAATAATTGAGATAGCTACAACAATTTAATTTAGTTTTCTTGTTTCTTATAAGTTAAATATGCAAATTTATAAATAACCTATTTGCTACTATTTAATTGATAAAACTTCAGTTTAATTGCTCTAGCTTGTCAAATGACTATAAGTCAGTTGCAATCAACACAAGTATGCAAAATATGCTCATTCTCTAGATATCCTACAGATATTTGCCTTACATTGCAACAAGACTCCCTTTAAGAAGTTAACATAATAGGAAGATTTCTTGTTCAACCTCGACGAAAATGTGACCCTTATTCAAATCATTATAATCCAGGAGGGAGGGATCATCCAAAATTTAGTTATGGAAATCAAGGAGGGTAACAAAGATATCAACCTCACAATTTCAATAGACAACCTCAAGTCTTTACATATGCTTAATCTCAATCTTCAAATTCAGGTATATCTTTAGATGAAACTGCTAAGACACTTGTTACTAATACTTAACAATTTTAACAGGAAATAAGAGCAAGTCTTCAAAACTTAAAAAATCAGATTGCTCAATTAGCTACCTCTGTTAGTAAATTAGAATCGCAAGTATTAGAAAAATTATTGTCCCAAATAGTGGCGAATCCTAAGAAGAATATGAGTGTAATGACAATGAAAAGTGGTAAGGAAATTCAATATGAATCTTCCTTACCAATGGAGGTAGAAAGCATGACGAAGGAGAAAGAAATGAACCTCTAACTCAGGAATCAATAACGGTAAAAAATGATTAATGTTCATCGATATCAACAAATGTACGTGTTGCTCATTTCCCTAGTAGGTTGGTTAAATCAAAAGAAGAGGAATATAACAGAGAGATCTTAGAAACCTTCAAAAAATGGAAATCAATACACCACTTCTAAAAGTCATCAAGCAAATTCCAAAATATGCAAAGTTTGTTAACGAAATTTGTACAAATAAAAGGAAGTTGAAGGAAAGGAGGAGAATAATTTTGGATAAAAATGTATCAATGATGATAAATAGAAAACTACTCAAAAATGCAAAAATCCAGGTATATTTACATTTATATATGTCATTAGTAACAAGAAAATTGAGCTTGTCATGCTAGACATTCTATTAATGTCATGTCATACTCAATTTATTGATTTTTAAATATGAATTCTTTGCAACAAACTAATGTGATTATTTAGCTGGCTAATTGTTCTTATGTGCATTCTATTGGTGTTCTAGAGGATGTTTTAGTCTAAGATAATGATTTGGTATTTCCAGTAGACTTTTACATCTTGAAAATGGAGATAGTGTTGAACATTTGGCTTCAATTTTTTTGGGAAGGTCGTTTATGAAGACAACCAAGATGAAAATCGATGTAGATGAGGGTATTCTTTTCGTTGAGTTTAATGGAGAGATAGTGAAGTTCAATATTTTTGAAGAAATGAAGTACTCTAATGATTTTCAGTTCATTAATCATATGGATATTGTGGATTGTACATGATATTTTTATAAAAGAAAGTGTTGATGATGAATTAGAGTTAAATGCTAAACCTGAAATGAACGAGCAAGTTGATGAAACTTCTAAAGTTGCAAAATCATTATCAACAATACCAATAGATTCAAAAACTTTAAATGCTAGAATTACTATAACTCATAAGAAAATGTTATCTTCTATTTTGCAAGCTTTAAAAATAAAATTGAAACCTTTACTTAATCACCTAAAATATGTCTATTTAGGTAAAGGAGAGTCATTACTTACGATTATTTCAAGAAGGTTAATTACAGGGCAAAAGGAAAGGCTATTAGTATTACTTAATGAGTACAAAACTATAATTATGTGGAAGTTTGAGAATAAAAGTCTCATCATGCATAACGACATTAACCAATTGCATTTTTTTTAGAAATAACTCAAAATATGATAGTTTTTATTAGTTCTATTTTAGTTATATATAATTTTCATTTGCTTATTTTTAATAAGTTAGTTTATTAACTTAAGGAGGTAATTGGTCTTAAAATTTCAAAATATTAAATTTTATAAGGTGTGATCACGTGTTATATAATTCAGTTGATAGGATTAAAGATTCAAAAATCCACAATACTAATTCTCACAAGACAATATCACACCTTATGCGATTTAGCTTTCTAGAATGAAACCTCTAAAATTCTAAAATATTAGCATTTATAAGATATGATCACGCTTTATATATGTTAGTACTATGTTTGGTTTTTAAAGAAATTCATAATTTTTTAAAATAAAAAAGGGGGACCCTCCTTGTCCCCTAGGTGGAGCCAAACAATTAACCTAACACTTAATCGAATATACTGCGAATGAAAAGGCACTTTTTTAAAATAGTCGCGCTCAACGGACGCGATAAAGGTCTCCATCTCTAGTTAATCTTTTCTTCATAAGGAGAAAGGGAGTCACTGGCAAAAGTAGGGAAAAGCGCCATTTCTTTAGCAAATAATAAACATGATGGAGCTGGCACATCAGACTTGCCTGTCTACTTTAATTACTGAAGCACTTTCTTATAGTATTCTCCAGATTTGTTTAGATAAAAAAGATCTGGTTTTAGATTATGTTTTAGGAAAGATCCAACGTAGAGAAAAGGTGTGAATCCTGTCTTCTTTGAACAACAATTACTTAATCATTCTCACCTGTTATTGTCGATTTGGCTAGGCCATTTCCTTCAGTATCAATTAAATTAGAGTTGTTAGTTTGCTAGAACAAGGCCTTTTGATTAGGAAAACCTATGACAAGTGATCCTCGTCCAGACCTCAGAGGTTAAGTTGGAATTTGAACTAAGATACTCAAACCTTTTCTCCTGACCTACCAAGCGCTAAACGTACCCACATTTTATGTCAAACCTGAAGTTCAGCCTCCAAAAGGGAGAGAATAGTTGCTGGAATAATTCCTCTTACCCCACCTCCGACAATGCTAAGGACAAAAATTATTTCTCCAGGAGTTGCAGGATCAAGAGCTATTGGAGATTGAGAAAGAAGGGCCTCAAAGGATAGCAATGAAATGCTAGTGCATGCAGGGCGTTCCTATCGTTTTATAGGTCTTAGGCAAAATAAAAAAGGGACCTAATAAATTAACAATATATTTAATTTTACATGCTTGGAACCAGGGATGGATCACAAAAAAAAGTTTGAGTGGAGGCAAAATTTTAGTTGGAGCAAAATTTTATTTTTTTATGAGATCAAAACTTAACATAATAATTTTTTCATGTGAAATTTTTTGGAGGCAGTGGGGGCAAGTGGAGCTCCGTCCTTGTTTGGAACTGGAAGAAATATGCAGGTACAACCAAACTCCAACAGCTTCACATTATATCACAAAGATATATAAATGGTATTATATTATATCTGTGATAGAGGAAAAAAATAAATAGCAAAATTTAATATCTAATATTAAAAATAAAAAACAAAGAGAAAAAATATATTTTAAAAATTAGAAACTTTACCTTTAAATTATTCTCAGAACTCAGAAGATATAATCATAAAATTTTTTGCTACTAATTTTTGAGTTGAAGTACTTTAAATACATATATTAATGAAAATAAAAAAATTAGAAGGTAAAAGTATACTTAAATATTTTAAGACTATTTACAAGCATAAGATGTTAACTTATAACGTTAATTTATAACGTTAACTTAACTTATAATGTTAAATAAACTTACCTAATGTTAACTTATAACGTCAAAAATCATTGGAACTTACCTAATGTTTACTCTTTGAAACATCACCAACGTTAAATCAATTTTGAATGAATTAGTTATATGTTATGGGAGTCAAAAGCCAATATATAAACTTAAGGGGCCCCTAGGGCCGGCACTGAATGCACGAAAGCTTGAGATATATGTTATAAAGGTAACGTAGGTATTTATAGAATGAGCTTCGAATTTTTCAAGGAAGTAAAAAGTAAAAACAATCCCATTGATGAAAACTAGACAAGGCGAGAAAGCTTTAGTGAACTAAATTCTAAAGAAGTAATTCATAGAGAACCACGAACTAGGTTGAAGCAAATCTCCGTTGACTTCATGTTCGTAGAGGAGGTCCACTCTCTAACTCAAAGCACGCTCTAAAAGAAATAACGTCAATCATTTTCACAAAAGTTTAAACAAAATTTTTGAAAAAAACCGAAGGGTGTGGTAGTTTCGCAAATTTCAAGTTGACTGCAGTTACTTGTAAGGTTCTGCTGCAATTGCTTATAACTATATCTGTCGGTTATTAGATATAAAGTAACTGTATTAGCAACTGTTAATTTTTTTGTACCAATCGAAAACAGAAAAATAAATACGAAATTAAACATATCAACACCGAAATTTGATAATGCAGTTCGACATACCTTGCTTACGTCTGTGAGGCCCTAACTCAGCTTAATTCTTTCACTAACAACGATAGGTTTATACAAGGCTTTACTGAGTCGACATCACTCAACCTTTGACATTATCCTTCGTCCTCAATATCCGTGAAGGATTTCACACCCAATAGTACGATCACCTCGTATTAATCTCAACAGAGGATTTTCTCAAACAATAGATAATGATAACGAAACAAAATCAACAACTCAAGTGATTAAACAAATTCAATATAAATGAAAATACTTGAGAAAGAAAAGAAAGAACAACTTCCCATTGTTTTTCAGCTCTTCCGAAGATTAATCTAACTGTTGTTCACCAATGACACTAACTGATTCACAAAGCCACAACTGCACCGATAACACATTAACCAACCAAAGTATACGCAGCCCACAAGGAAATCAATTGACAAACGTTGCTGCCAATATGGAATTATACTTGCACAACACCTACTATTAAGGATATGCCTGCAAGCCCATCTACTGCAACAGCCCAAGTCTACAACCCAAATGAAGATAATCAGATAAAGGCAGATTCAAGTCCAAATAGATTTACTGTAATCTCTTCAAATAATCCGAATACGCAATCTTAGAGATAGATAGCTTTAGTTTTGAATATTCAAATTATACAATTGTAAGTGTATATAAACAGACAACTGATACATGAATAAATTCATTCATTCTCCCATACCATTCTATATCTTATATGGTATCACCCAACTCTGATGCTACACTCAGGCACAAAATTGATAGATGCAAGTGAATAGAGAAAGATCATCGAGAGTCTACAATACCTATTACTCATGAGACCGGATATTGCTTTTGCTGTGAATAAATTGTCTTAGTTCAATCGCTGTCCCACAACTAAGCAATGACTGGCTGTAAAACGACTACTTCGGTATCTAGCAGGGACCATTGATGAAGGTATTCAATTTTTTCGAAACTCCAATTTGAGTCTCCATGCTTTTACTGATCAACTCCATGGAACCCTACTTTGCGCATAGTCTGATGTTGATCGGGGGAGGTGACAAGGATAACTATCACTCCACTGGCGCCTGCGCCTTTATTGTCTTTCTTGGGCAAAACCTAGTGTCCTGGAGCTTGAAGAAGCGGCGATCGGTGGCTAGGTCATCGACTGAAGCCGAGTACAAAGCGGTCGCCAACACGACTGCTGAATTAAATTGGATACGCAATATTCTTGGTGAACTTAAAATTGGGTCGTCGCACACTCCGGTGATCTATTGCGACAATGTCGATGCCACCCAACTGAGCTCCAATCCAGTCTTTCACTCTTAGATGAAACACGTCGCAATCGACTTTCATTTTATTAGGGATTAGGTTCAATCTGGTGCACTCCGAGTCTCACACGTCTCCTCTGTAAATCAACTTGTCGACTGCCTCACCAAACCTCTTTGCCGGCAACCCTTTCTCAATCAGAAATTCAAGCTAGGCATTTAATGACGAGTGCCAGCTTGAGGGGCCGTATTAAGAATATGCCTGCAAGCCCATGTACTGTAAAAGCCCAAGTCCACAACCCAAATGATTATAATTAGATAAAGGCATATTCAAGTTTAAATAGATTTATTGTAATCTCTTCAAATAATCCGAATACACAATCATAGGGATAGATAGCTTTAGTTTTGAATATTCAAATTATACAATTGTAAGTGTATATAAACAGACAAATGATACATGAATAAATTCATTCATTCTCCTGTACAATCCTATATCTTATACCTACAACCAATAAAAAACGATGCAAAGAAGGAGTCACCCCCACGCCCAATCTGCAGCTCCCTAACGTTATCTTGCAATACACAACCACGTGAGAGCTTTCATGCACTTTATTTTTAATCACCAAAACAAGTAGACATGGCCCTACTTCCCATACACCTACAACCAACCCAGATCAAGGCAAAGACCCAATCACACCCACAAGGAGTCACGCACACACCACCCACAATCTGCTGCAATCAATGACAAAGACACCAAATAGAAAACGCAACAACCACTCAAGACAACCTTCTTTAACCAACGACACACTAAGGAAAGTGCAGCTCACACATGCCCAGTATGGGTTACGTGATTATCTAAATTAAGAAAAACTGTTGCACCAAAAAAGGACGTCACACCAAAACAAAATGTTCACACTCCCAAAATAGGGGGAATCACACAGTAGTGGGCACACTCAACCAAATCTCAACGTGATTCACTTATGACTCTTCATAAGATAGAGTTCTATCTTAATACAATCTTTTAACAAAAATGATCCAAGATAGCTTTTTAATTTCATTCTTCAGGACAACTATAATCAACTAATGAAATCAAGATAGCGATTTTATTCTATCTCACTTCAATTTGAATCTTAAACTCATCAACATTATCTTGGATGTTTAATTATCGAAAAATGTCAAAACCAAATAATAAGATATATCATATATCTTAAGTATTTCACTATTTTAATGTTAATAATTTAAGTTTTATTATTAATATTTATTTACAACATATTTCTTATAATACTTTTCCAAAAAAAACATATTTCTTGTAATATAAAAAATAACTATAACAAATTTTAAAAAAATAAATTTTATCATGTTAAAAGTTAATTTGTAAACTTTAATTTATTATCATATTAAAAACTCATCCGCAAAATATAAAAATATTAAAAGTTTATATATACTCTTTAAAAGTAATAAAATTATTTAACATATTTCAATGTTAAGAGTTTTATTAAAAAATAAGTTAATATCATCACCTTTAATAATAAACGCACTTCCATTTCATTGTATTATCTGTGTTACTAATATTATATGTTAATTTCTGTTTATTTTAGTGTTAATTTTTATTTAAATAAAAATAATATAATTTAATCATCGTATTTATATTTCTAATATTCAATTCTTTGATAATTCAATTTGATTAAAGATCAAATAAATACAATCACTTTTTTTTCAAAATCAAGTGTTCGTAATATGTGATTCTTACAAAAATTGAATTTATTCCATTTAATCGGGTGAACATTTAAATATACACTACATTTAATGTATTGAGACAAATATCGAGAACTTATAACCAGCAGGTAAGCATTACACAAGAAAATGGTTAGCCTGTCTCTATCAAAACGAGCTTCAGGTATAATAATCATATGCATTTTCAATAATTATTCGAGAATTGATTAATGATTAAAATGTCCGATTCAATTAGTTCAATTACTAAAACTTTAAATTAATTAAAATTTCAATTTTAAGTTATTTTAATAATTTTTGTTATATATTGATTAATTGGTCTATACAAATTAATCTATTTTTATAAATCAAGATAAATTATTAAATTTTTATTTAATGATCTTTGTTTTTGATTAAACTTTAATTTTTTTAATAAGTAAAGATAATTCTATTCTTCAATTTTATTTCAAATTTTTAAATTTGTTATTTTTTTTATTATATATCTGGTTTAGCCTGAATCTGTTGGGGCTGGACGTTACTGCTTGGATCCATGAAGCTAGTCGATGTTCACTCCGAAGCACCTGCAAAACAATAAAGGAGCACCGGGGGTTGATAACCGGCAAGCCCCTCTAACGCTCAAGTTAGTCTTTTTGTGAGGGTTATGGTGGCTAAAAGCAAAGAGTATCGGGGTTCTAATCTCATACTTGTATCATGGCGAAATAATACCTTATATATGAAATAGATGCTAGGTTTTGGTCTTTATGTAGGTCTTTACGTTTGCATGGGAGACTAACACCTGCGAATGGGCCGTGGACGTGTGGACCTGGGCCTGGGCCTTGGCCTAGCACAGCCGACCCAACCACTACTATTATAAGGTATCATCTATGCATTGGTCGGAGCAACTCCATGAGATTGGCTCGTCTTCAGCTAGCACAGGTAGCAACAGACGTGGAGACGAGTCTAAAAAGCTACCAGTTGGAGTAGATGTGTGAAACTACAAGTGGCCAATGTGTAGTGTGAGTTGACGTTTCTAGAGGTTAATGGCGGCGACAACATTCTTATGAATTTAGGGTTTTCTAAAACATGAAGAAGAAGAGGCTTGTTTGGACACACAGAGAAGTGCATTCTAGTATTAGAATAAGGGTTGTTTAGATGTTGGAATAAGGAATTCCAAACCTAGTTTTGGATTTGTTTGGTTACAAGTTTAAGTATGACTTAAACTTAAAAAGGAATTACTTAAATAAGTAATAATGTATTATTAATTTAATTAAATTCTAACCATAATTTTAAAATTGTTTTAAAATTCAAAAATCAATTCTAAAGGTAATTATTTTTCTTAATTGGATTAAGATTAATAATTATATTGATTCCTAATTAATTTTAGAAAAGTGGTTTCTAAAAGTATAATTAATTAGTTTCAATCAGATTGAAATTAATTAATCAGACTCCTTAAAATTAAGAAAAGTGTTTTCTTAAATAATTAAGAAAGTTGTTTCTTAATTAAATTTATTTGTTTCAATTTGAATGAGATAAATTAAATTTATAATTTTATTTGTTTAGAGAATTTTTTCTTTATTTATGAATAATAAGTTTCTTGATTTTTAGATAAAGTATTTTTTTGATTAAATTTTGAAAAGTGTTTTCATTTATTAATTAAAAAATGTGTTTTCTTTAATATTTTAAAAATAGTTTCCTAACTTATTAAAGAAAGTTTTCTAATTAGTCAAGAAATAAATCTCTAAATAAATAATATATAATAACTTTCTTAATTAAATTTAAAATTGTTTTATTTAATTTTGAAATTAGTTTTCTTTTAATATTAGAAAATAGTTTTCTAATTAAAAAAACAATTTCTAATGAGATTAGAAATATTAATTTCTAAATAGATTAGAAATAGTTTTCTAATAG
Source organism: Erythroxylum mucronatum (assembly GCA_027563825.1). Classification (NCBI taxonomy): domain Eukaryota; kingdom Viridiplantae; phylum Streptophyta; class Magnoliopsida; order Malpighiales; family Erythroxylaceae; genus Erythroxylum; species Erythroxylum mucronatum. Next base: position 2,308,707 of record JAOSBP010000002.1, on the reverse strand, counting down.
GATTAGAATGTTTTAATTATATAATTTTGAAAAAGAAAATTTTCTAAATTATAATAAGTAAGAAGTACAATTTATTGAAAATTGTTTTCAGTTAAATTTTATCAAATGAGTCAAGATAATTGGAAATAGTTTTCAATTGGATTTGAAAATTGTTTTCAAATCAAATTAAATTTCTATTTGAATAGGAATTTAATTTATTTAGGAATCAATGATTTTAATATAATTTAAGTTTTCCAAGGAGTTGGAAATGTTATTTTAGATTATGAAGATCAATAACTATAATCAAACGAAGCTTGATGTTTTATGCATATAATTTGATTATGAGTGCATAAGTTGCATACTTTATTTATATGGTTGATATATATATTGGATGCAT
>JAOSBP010000002.1:2284101-2297279 GCA_027563825.1 Erythroxylum mucronatum | reverse complement strand
TTATCACAATTGTTAACAAAATTAGATTGTTTGGTGAAAATTTTCCACAATAGAAAATACCATGGTCACAAACGTAATAACACAGACACCGAAATTTGGTGTTCGGTATACTCTACCTACGTCTGCGGAGCCCTCACCCAGATTAATTGCTTTAACTGTAGTTCAATAAAATTACACAAGATTGATCTAACACAGGTACCACTCAATCTTTGTAACTATCTTACAATCTAACAACGCGTAAAAGATTTTCACACCCGATAACACAACCAACTCGTGTTAACCTCGTCAGAGGATTTGTCTAACTATTTTCACTAAAAAACAATAATAAATAAAATAGAGAAAGACAACTTCCCAGATTTATAAGCTCTTTAGAAATAGATATGAAGTTATTCAACAATAATATACCAAGTTGCCGCTCTCCATAACACCCATTCTTCAGCAATTATATTGATATATGCCGCAAACAGTAAACTCCTTCAATGACACATAACATTAGCATCTACTCTTGTCAGCACACTAAATCATACGTGACCCACACAACTCCACTTAACACAACAGCCACGCTTGCGTAAACAACTCGCTGCCAGATTTTTCAACTTACGTATTCACCTAAACTCCTTCCACAATCAGGAGATATGCACGTATATGGATAATCTTAAAACATTAAGATTCCACCGTAAATAAGATGTATGTTTAAAATAGATTCCTTCAGTGATAGAAATATGTAGCAAGTTGATGTAATCTCATATTCTAATTATCTTATATGCCCAATTTAAAATGCCAAAATAAAATAAGATATATACAAAATATATCCTAACAGTTATGAATGGGGGTACTCTTTGCAGTGGGTAATCAACTAAGTCTCAACCTGGTAAAGAGAATCACATCCTCTTAAAGTTGCCTTCATGGCCACCATTTACATGCTTTGGAAAGAAAGGAACAGCAGGCTCTATAAGCGAATGGAGGAAGATCAATATCGGCCAGCAGACAAAATACTGAATTGGATCCGAGCCATCTTGATTGCCAAGTTGACCTCTTATTAACTCCTCGCATGAAAACCACTTGGAATCTATGATCTGACGCTAAGGTTCTGGTAGTTACCTTGTATAACAGCGTGAGATAGTTGCTATATAAGTAGATTGGACAGTTGATAACTATTTGATCTAGCTTAGCTTGTCTTTTGGATTAGCTTTACAAGTTAGGTTTACTTAGGCGAGTTGTATCTTTGTAATGGTTTTACCTATTGGTAATATATAATTCTTTTATTTTACAAAACAATGTTTATGTTGCACCAATAAAGTTGACTTTCAAAAATTATTGAGTGTATCAAAATTTCAAAATCTTCACGAGCAATGTTCATCTCACTGTTAATCTTATATAAGTGGTTTCAAAATTATATGATAAATTTTTTCAATTTTAGTTTTTAATTTTTAGTTTCTAGTTTTATTTCAAACAGAAACAAAAATATGTTTGATTATTAATAATAATATATCGCTGATAATAATTATATATTAGATAAAACTTAAATATTATAAATTATTTCTATAAAAAAGGTGACCCAAATGCAAAAGAGGCTCGAGGGCTTGTTAAGGAAGGTGGCAAGTGCCAATGAAGGGGTGAACTCGAAAGATGTTTTTTGTACCATCGGGGAAGGGGATGCGTGTGAGGGGTTATGCCACGATGAAACAAGGGAATGAAAAGCCGCTTTGCGTTGGATGCTCTTTACCTTCCAGCGAGCGAATAATCATTGATTTTTTTTTCTGGACAACGCATACAAAGAAACCTACCAATAGTATCCTAATTTTTGTCCTAATTTTTCTTCTGACGATCTCCTTAACCTCTTATTAAAAAGATATATTTTGGTTATACTTCATCTCTTCGGTAAGTTTAGTAATAAGTGTAATGGCCCTATTAAAAGAGAAGGTTCCATCAAAACAATTCATCTTTTAAATAAATATATTTTAATATCTTATTTAATATTTATTAACAAATTATTAATACGATTATTTTATTTTATTAAAATAAATAATTAAAAAATTAATATTCATTTACATATATTTTAATTATTAAATCAAGTTTTATTTGAAATTTATGTATTTTGAGGATATTTTAAACTTAATTTATATATTAATAATTATTAAATTTAATTTATTTAATTCAATTACAAAAATTAAATCAAATTATTAATTAAGATTAAATAATTCATAATTCTTATTAATAATTAATTTTAATTAATTAAATATATAATATTAAATTATTTATAATTTGTATTAGAAATTAATATATTCAATAATATATAGTTTATAGTATGTCAGATTATAAAAAAACAAAAACAAAAGCTACATTTTGTAGTTTTCATAATTTTTGAAAAATTGAAAGAAAACAAAACAAAAAATAGAAACTAAAAGCTTAAGCAAACAATTGTTTTTACTGAATTTGAAACAAAAATAAAAAATAAAAATAAAAATAAACAAGCTCTTAAATTAAGAAATTTTAAAAATAGAACTTTTCTAAGGACAAGTTGGCTATAATAATTAAATGAGGGGAGATAACATTATAGATTCAACGAGGAGGATAGTGTTACTTTGTTGAAAATTTTGGACAAAGATAAGTTCCCGTATTTGTCAGAGGATCATAGCTTTCAAGTAGGTCTCGATGTAAACTTATGTAGCTGCAAATCTTCGAAGATTCCTTTCATGCCATATATTGTACACACTGATGTCGAGAGCTATGGTGTGAATCATCCGATCATTTCGTGTGTGAGGATTCAGGTGTAAGAGACGATAGAGTATGACTGGAAAGGAGTCTCTCAAATCAACCTATAGACATTTCGTAGTAATGTAGTTACAGATATCTTTGGAAAGAGAGCATTCAAAGAATACGTGGTTCCTAGATTCTTCATTTACCAAGCACATTTTGTTAACCTGTAAGAAAGGCAAACGATTAGTAATATTAAGTTTATTTTAGACTGACAACCAGAAAATAAAGGATATTCTCGGTGTTAAAGTTTTGCACCACACTATCTTGGACTAGTTGACCTCGCTGCCTCTCCTCTGTAACATATTTATGATATCTTTGTTAGTAAATTGGTGCACTGGTTTGTCTTTTCAAAGAAAAGTGCCCGGGACCTCAGGATTTGGAGGTATGCTCAGCTGTAGATGATGCAATTGACTTGGAAAATGCCAAAAGTATTCTTGTATCAAGGAATGAAGCTTCGTATGCAGTGGGAGGATTGAGGCACCAAGGTGTGAGAGTAAAGAGATCAGTTGTCCCTAGTTGGACCAATTGTCATACTAAAAGAAGATTAGTTTCTCATTGCCAATCTTGCTGGACACCTCTGGACCATATCTCTAATCAAGAGATGTTTGTTGAGAAAGTGTGAATTTGAGGGAGATCGCTGTATTGCCCAAATACTTGATCCTTTAAGTAAATAAGCATGTAACCATTTAATCCAAAGGAATGTTTTATTAGTCAGGATCCACCAAAATTGCTTGAGAATCAATGATTGGTTGGTCATTTTGATGGAGCATAAGATGAAGCCACCTTCATCTTTTGAGGTACATACATCCATCCATTTAACTTTAGCTGCACTTGAGGAGCTACTCAGACGACTCCACAAGAAAATTTTTAAAGATCTTTTCAATTGATTTAAAGGTTAACTGGTAATTTTATGTGTAAACTAAATTAGCCTTAAATATAAACCACTATATTTACAACTCATAGTTTCTTGATATGATAACCAATCTTTTTAAATGATAACATAGTATGTTTTTTATACGCATCAACTTCAATTACTTATCAAATGTAAATTTTATCAATTCAAGTATTTTCATGTATAATTTCTTAAACTTTCACACTCTTGAATTAATTAAGTATACTAAATTACCTTTATTAGACATAATGCAAAGAAAAGTATTTATTTAGTAATTAACTCAAAAAGAAAGGGAAGAAACCTAATTTTTACGTCTTGAAAAAATAATTTGCAATAGTATGACGTATCAGTTGAGTTATTTATATGTGATTTTATCAACTTGTTCTCTAATCTATTCACTTAGACTTCTTCAAACTTAAAGCAAGCACTAAATTATTCTGTGTCGATCGCAAACATTATCTAGTTACCTGTTCATCTTGCAAAAAAAAAAAGTAATGAGAAAACTTGCGTTTACTTAGTCCGTAAAATTATAATTTTGGAATTATCTCCGTGAGCGGCTACACTTTCGGATAAAAACAGCTAGATTTGTTCAATTTGTTTTGTTAGAGTAAGTTTAATGAGGAAGGAATGAGTTAAGTCTTGAAAAATCAGTTTGGGATCTGATCTCGACTGCAGCAGAACAATCACGATTTTTTTTTGTAATTTTTGATTTTTCGAAAACTAAGATCTATTTAATTCTATAAAATGATTAATACAAATTATAATAAAACGGAAATTTAATTCGTACCTTATTCTAAAATCTGATATTTGTCTTGTCGTATCTCTCGAACTGTTTTTTTTAAAGTTTTAATAAAATATATTGCTCAAACGTCAAAAAACTACAATTTACAATCCTATGTTAAGGAAAATAAAAAAGGTACATTCACTATTAAGCCACCGCCTATTATCAACCCAAAAGCAACCTCATCATCTAAATATGCCATCTTCGTCTCATTGCCAAACAAATGCCTTGATGCTTCCCAATTGTAATGAGAACCTCTCTAATCACGTTAACTATGCTATCTGCTAATTCATATTTATGTCTTGTCTGTTGCTTATAGATCCGATGATTCCTCTCCCTCCATAAGTGGTAAATCACCAACTGAAATGCCGTCCTGATTATGAGACTATCTGGCCACCCTGGTCGAGTTTCCCATATTATATCTGCTAACACCTCACTCCACTCATAGGAGGAATGTAATCTGTCAATCAAATACAAAATGCGACTCCACACCGCTTTAGAATATTCACATTCAAAAAACAAGTGGTCTCGACTCTCATCGGCTTGTTTGCACAACACACAAATGGGATCATAACTACCAAACCATCTATCTTTTGTTCTCAGCCTGTTCTTGATCACCAACCACACTAAAAACGCAGCTCCAGGGCTTACAACCTGTTGCCACACCAACTCAGCCCAACTTACCTCCTCTTGCCTCTCTCTGTCAATTCAATCAGCTGATTGGGTTGTGAAAACCCCAGCATGATTACCATTCCAAATTTGCTGGTCCTGATCAGAACCGAGCAACACACCATTAAGGTACCGAGCAAGGATATAACCAAACCTGCAATTGTGCATTTGAGCTCTCCACCGAACCACCCAAGCCACTGTTGCCTCTTTAGGAAAATGATTTCTAAATCCAGACAAGTCATTTCTCTGCCAAAGAGGGCTAAAGCCATTCCAATTATCATACCAGAAATTTACAACCTCTCCATTCCCAATGTGCCATTTAATGTTAGGGTAAACCAACTCTCTTAATTGCAACAAACTTTTGAAAATCCAAGAATGGTCATACCTCATTTGGATTTGTCAAAAACTTTGTCCGTTGAGTCGATAAATCTACACCCATTTGACCCACCTGGCTTCCTTATCCATAAATAGCCGCCAAATACGCTTCATAAGCAGTACTCGTTGCATCTGAGTGATTGAAATAATACCCAAACCCCCTTGATTCTTGGGCATCACAATCTCACTCTACTTGACTTTAGCCCCTTTACAGTTTCCATGCTTACCCATCCATAAGAAAGCTTTCAAAATCCTCTCCAATTCTTTAATAACTCTTTTTGGAATATTTACATGGGCAGCCCAGTGTATATGCATATTGTTCAGCGCTAACACAATTAAGGTAGCTCTCACAGCAAAAGAAAGAAAACGGTTTTGCCAATTTTTCCAGCAAAGGGAAGAAATCAGAATACTTTGACTTACCGGATGTGATCGGTACTCCCATATATCTGAACGAAGTTGCTTGGAGAGGCAACCCCGCCATACTACTTAGTTGCTCCCTATTATTGACATTGGAAGAGACATAGATGCCACTCTTCTGGACATTCATTTTCAAGCCCGACCATCGAGAAAAGGTTTCCATCAAGTTTAGCATCCTGTAAATCACCTGCGGGTCAGCCTTACACAGCAATATCACGTCATCCACATATAATAGACGAGATTCATTTCCCGACAATGATAATGGTATTGGAATAACCAATTGCATTGGACCAATTTATTCAATAACCTAGAACCCTCCATTGCTAGAGTGATCAGGTAAAGGGAAAGAGGGTCCCCTTGCTGGATCCCTCTATGAATCCTAAAAGGCTTCATAGGAATTCCATTAATCAAGACACTGAGAGAGGGAGTTTGTATACATTTGTATATCCATTGGCAAAATCGTGGCGGTAGTCCAATCCCTTGCATACAATCCTTCAAGTATCTCCATCCAATCGTATCATATGCTTTATAAAGGTATCTCTCGAACTGTTCCCAAAATTAATCCGTCTCAACCACAGTAGCCACACAAGTGTTCGGCCTCTAACGGTATCCACAGAACAAGTTAAGAGAACTTTGTAACTCTTACAGAGAAGGTTAAGCAAGAAGTGCTAGCTCCATATAGCTTAAGCCTATTTATAATAAGCTTTAGACATTTTAGCAATTTAATTGAAATTAAATTCTAATTTCAAGTAAACTTTAATTAAATACCAATTATGTCCATATAAGATTCAATATCTCATATTGATCCTTATTTATTAAACATCTCATATTTAATCATAAAGTTTCTCAAACTTTACAATCCAATCCAACTTTATTAAATTAACTTTGTTCTGTTCAAACCATTCTACATGTGAGACCCATTAGGTTTCAAAATATATTGACAATGATTATAAAATCTAATTTTAATTCACAATTAAAATTAGATAAATTAAAACTCCTTTTAATTTATCTTTAATTTTTCAATTAAACAATTTATAATCATAGATCAAGATTAACGTTTAGTAATTCATCATGACCACCCAAATATTTAGGAATGTTAAAGTAGTTTTGACTAATCTTTTCGTGCATAATTTTTCCATATAATTCAATCCTTTCATTATACAATGTTCCAATTAGACATAGAGTATGAAATTAATGTTTACTCTATTTTGAGTCTAATCATATTAGTTTAGCTATCGATTCAATTAATAACATTTATAATCTATTTACAAAGTATCATTTCACCTTAACCAAGGATTTCTTGAATCAATACTAATCGAGAACAACAAAACATTTTCCTTAATTACTTTAGGGTAATGAATCCTATCTTGATCATTCAACTATCTCCATATAGTTCATGTTATATCCAATGACTACCGATTAAATGACCTATGATTAAATAGATTATAAGTAGTATCAAAACATAGCAACCCCCATACAAGATAACTTTGATAACCTCAAGTTAAATGATCACTTATACAATTATCACAATGAGAATTTCACAGACATACAAGTAATGTTCCAAATAGATTTCTCATATCAGGTTTGTTCAGTGAACTTGTTCTCTAACAAACACTCACATGTTTGTTTAAGTATTTCTATACTTTAGTCTATAAGAACGGCTACTTTCTTCATAAAGAAAAACAAAATACGTGCTAGTCTTTTTCTATTCTATTAATGTCTAATCTTAATATAACAATGACTAGAAATATTTAGGAATAATACATAAATGTAATATGAATCTCATAATTATAAATTCATTTGCAATGTATAATTATCCCATGAACTTTACAATACACATCTAAATATATACAAAATATCTTTAAATAATTTATCACTAAATTACAATCAAAACGATTGGCCGTCGGACATAAATCTAACATTAAGTTCTAATTTTAAAAGTGGAGTTTAGGCTGCTGCTGCTGTACTTCGTCAAACGAAATGCTTTCAGACAAGACAGAGGGTTGGTGTTATTGCAACTTGCAAAACACGACACTAAAAATATTCCTCGTGTCTACCATTCAAAGACTAGGACTGCTACCAACAAATGTAAGTGGTGCTACCAACAAAAATATGTGGTGTAGGATGGCAAAAGGCAAACACAAAAACATGTCTATTTTGAAATTAATAAATTAAAATTGAATTAATTGGACTTTAATTAGTCTAAAATTTGAAAGTTCGATATGATATTTGACTTTGTAATTACTTATATAACGTTTAATCTTAAAGTTTAAATGATTTGTGTCTCCTTTCAAAAAAAAAAAATGATTTGTGTCTTACTTTAAAATAATCGTTAATTTAAAAAATTCAAATCAAAGTTAATTTACGTTATTTGAATTTAATTGAACTTCAAATCTAATCAAACTCCGAAGACTCCGAAGAAACAATTATTGCATAGCAAATTACTTATAAATCACAGAATTACTCTTCCTTGAGTAAGACTCCGAAGAAACAATTATTGCATAGCGAATTGCAAGTTAACATAAAGTTATTCATATTTAATGCAGAAGCAGAGGTAGACCGTTAGTCTAAGCGTCATGTTCATTTCTCCTGGGAGCATGCCTTCCTTTCGGCGATCTTGATTCACGAAGCTGCTTTTCCCTTGACAGGATTTTAGCCATCCTGAGCAGATCAGACAAAAAGGTCAGGAAAAATCAATTGCTGTAATGCAGATTAATGGTCACCGTGATATTTAGCTTGAGTTTCAGATGTATACTTTATGAGAGCGTGTTCATTTGTCGAATTGTAAGAAGGTTCAAAAATTCCAGTTTCTAGGTTCACCCTTGACACTGGTTTCTTCAACAACGCCTCTCCTGCTTTCACCAGATTATCTAAGTTCTCTTTTGTGGAAACATCCGTTGATGACACATCCCCAGTTAGTGTATCATCCTGCAATTTGACGCCATTTCATTTTCATTTTATTAGCGCTCTCTTTTAGGATGGGGTCAACTTAATTGGGATGAACTTCGGTTATACCTGAATTCGAAGGTAATTCTCTTCAGAATGAAGAACCCGGAAAAGCGTAGCGATGTGGAAATCAACCATGTCACTACTGGCTTGCATAAATATATCCACCAAAGGAGTTGAACCATCAGTCATCAGCCATCCCAATAAGCCCCAATTCGCCGCTTCATCGGCACTAAACTTCTCTTCAGATTTTGCTGTTCCAGTTCCCAACGAGAGGACTAAGAATCGACGATAGTCTGTTGGCTTTATAGGGAAGAAACCAGGACTGCCTCGGTTGATCTCCTTCATTACTTCGTTCATAGCAACTAGAGTCTGAAAATATCCATGGGTGTCATTATAATCCAAATTTCGTCATGAAGGATGAAGATTCGAAGGCAGATTAAGGTTTTACCGGATTGTTAGCAACCACACCACCGTCGATGAGATCAAACTCCCTAACTTTCCCTGTAGTGTCTTTAGTTTCGAAATGATGAGCTGGGAGATACGTTGGGGCAGCTGAGGTTGCAATGCATATATCTGACAGAAGAGCATCTGTGCTCGGATTACTCTTCACCTGATCAAGCCAACCAAGGAACCGTTAAAATAATAGAAGCTCGAAGATTGTAGCTCTGTTACCTAACTAAACCATTCAAAAAGGACACAGTTTACGAAGAGAATTTTGGACACATTTATGAACCTGATAGCTGGAGAAAATTGTAGGCTGGAGGCGCTTAATGTCAAATGTTGGAATGACAACGTTTGTCAATGTTTGGTGCAATTGTTTCGCTCCCAACTTCTCCTTAACAATTTTGTGCAAGTACTTGCCATCGTACTTTGGTCCTGATAATGACTTGACGAGGTTCGCAGGAGAGCTGTTACAAGCAATAAAAACAGAATTAACGGAAACGGTAACTGGATGTTAGCTAGTTTATGTTATTTCGTTAGGGAAATGGTCGGTAATAACCTATGGTGGGGAAAGAATTTGGGGCTGTGCTCGATATAAAATTCTTTGATGTCTTTAGCAGCAAACAGAGGGCGGTCTTCTTCATTTGGAGCTGTTAACATAGCAGTCACAAGGCCACCGGTGCTCGTCCCCGAAATCACGTCGAAGTAATCGGCAAGTCTTGCTTGCTCACCATCCAGTTTCTGCAGGTCAGCAACCAAACGAATAGTTAGAGTTTGTGCATCCAAGGAAAAACATAAAACTTACAAGTCATGTTTCTACTCAAACACAAAACCAGGAGAATGAAAGCTATATATATGTCCTGTAGAAAACATTTTATATCATGCAAAAGATGATTAAAAAGCATACATGCAGAATACTTTTTCGTGATTCCCTTCTATGTCTAGTGGCACTACATAAAAGATCTCTTTTCTCTACCTGAAGCTCAGATTCTAAAAACGCAAGGATAGTTCCTGGAATAATTCCTCTTACTCCACCTCCGTCCATGCTAAGAATAGTGATTAGGTTTCCGAAAGTTGGAGGTTGAAGGGGTGATCTTGGACTTTCCATGTGAGTGATTGAGAAGGAAATGGTACTTGAAGAGCTTTAAGTTTTGAAAGAGAAGTTTAAATTTACACTACAGCGAAATTGATGAGTCTTTTGTGATGTCCAAAGGAATGCGAGGGCCGGGTATTTATAGAGCTGCAAGTACTTGCCACATTCACTTTGAACTTTCAAAGGTCTGAATATACAGTGTTCGCCAATTTTGACCTGCTTCAAGTCTTTTTAACTTATAGTTATTGAGGACCAAAGATAATGACACTGTTTATATATATATATATAAATTTCTTTTTATTTAGTTTTAGCATTTTATTTATTAATTGGACTTAGATTCAAAAAGATATAACTATTACACTTATAATTGTGAAAGAATTTTACGCTAAATTGAAGTCCATCGTCTGAGAAATTGTGGCACATCACGTTTGTAATTGTCAAGGGTAGGGTTGGACTGGATTTTGCATAGAGGGAAGAAGGGTTTGTGTGTAAAACTTGGGTCTTTATTGTGTATATCTTGAGTGTGTCAATTGACGACGATTGTTGGGCTCTTTGAGGTTGTGTGGATTGATAGGTTATTATTGAAGGTGTTTTTTTTTGGGGTCAAAATATTATTGAAGGTGTGGATGTGCTATACAATGGTGTTAAACATGGGCTATTTGTTATGTGTTTGTTGGTAGTGTCCTCCTTACTTGATTGATGATAATTAAAAGGTGCAGCACGTGTTTTCAGAGTAAAAGATTTACTGCTTTATTTTGATCGTAAGAGAATTGCTAATGTTAGACTATTATCTTTGTAGAGTGACTCATAGCTGGACCGACTTTGTGTGAACAACTTTCGGATCTCTTGTTGAGAAGTAAAACCCATAAGAAAGTTGCTCTATTTCAATTTTAAGTGTGTTCAGATTTTTCTATAAAATTTTCAGATACTTGAGTTTTTTATTTATTGTCTTTTAGTTAATATATTATTGAGATAAATCTTTTATTGAGGTTAACATGAATCGATCATGTTATTGAATGTGAAAATCTTTAACAAAAAGTGAGGTTGAGAGATAGTTTCAAGGATTAAGTGAGTCAGCTTTGAAAGTCCTTTTATAAATTTATTGAACTTTCGTGAAAGTGATTAAGCTGAGTGAGAGCCCCGCAGACGTAGATAATGTATGTCGAATTGCGTTAACAAATTTTAATTTTATTTATCTTTGGTATTTTTAATTTTTTTAAATTTTTATGATTGTCGAGAAAGAATCGAAAAATTTACAAAACAATCACTACTTCAATTTGTTGAACTACGATGCCTCTTTTGTTACCATAAGTGAAATGATTTATTGGCACGGTCTTACTAGCGCCATCGTGAATATTATTTTAAACATGCGATAGGGATATAAGGACTGAGGATTCCAATTATAGGGAAGACAATTTTTTATTGTTTCAGGCACAAATCAAAAAGTCGTTGCCAAGGACATACAATTACTTCTTGTATTTGAACTTTGTTTAACCCACCAAAACTTTGTAGCTACATTATTAAGATTAGATTCCAGGAACCTTGTTCATGGAAGAAGAAATCAAGGACATGTGAGAAAGTTAATTTAAGACTCAGCAAAGTGGTGAGGAAAACATTATGCACGAGCATGAGACCAAACGAAGCGTCTGCGAAAGATGAGGTACTTAGAGCATGTGTAAAATTCGGGAGCATGAGATCAAACGAAGAGTCTGCGAAAGATGGAAGTACTCAGAGCATGTGTAACATTAGGGAGATATTTTTATCCTCATACTTACGTGTACCTATATCAATATGTGACTAAAAATAAGTGGGACAGGCGGGGAAAATGTTATTCGGCACAGTTGATTGATACCGTGTTGTAAAATTCCTCGCGGAAAACTCGTTCAAGAATTATTTGTACCATTTCCGAAAAGGTCACAACTCACAAGTCAAAAGCATTCCTAATCCTACAAAAACGAGTTACATCATGAAACTAGTTTCCTCGTTTTTATGAATAGGTCACTAGTCCTAGAAAATAAGAAAAAGTCTAGGAAATCCTACCGTGAATTGGAAAGACTAGGAAACTAGGTTTATTATACTGCTGTGATCAAAAGCAAAGCAAGAGCTACTGTGTATTTAAAAAAATAGGATGATTAGGAAACGAAACAGACAAACAGTTAACCAAACAAGTCTTTCTTTGCTAATTTAGTTAATTTGATATAATGAATAAATTATAATTATACTTACAGGGTAGAAAAACCGTATTAACGACAAATGACAGCCATTATATAAATATAAGTAGATAATCACTGGATGGAAAACAAGGTTCCTTCTTGTTATATATACTACACACACACAAAGGTAAAAAAATTATTCAAAACTAGGATCGAAAAGATAGAAGGGGGAAAAGAAATATGTTTGCTTTATTTCGTATATCTAAATGTGTACAGTGAGCATGGTCTTTTATATAGCTTTTCTAACAGACTCTAAAAACAAACTTTGCTACCCGACAAAAGGGAATAAGAATAAAATCCAACCAATCAATAGAATAACAAATTATTTGTTGCTTCAATACTCCCCCTCAAGTTGGAGGGTGATATATATCAATCACTCCCAACTTGGAAAGCAAGTATGAATGCTGTGGAACTCCAAGGGCTTTTGTAAACATGTCTGCTAACTGCTCCTTGGTTGAGATGTGCCTTGTTTGCAATAATCCTTCTTGTATGCTCTCTCTAACAAAATGGCAGTCTATATCAATGTGTTTAGTCCTTTCATGGTAAACTGGATTAGCAGCTATTTGTATTGCTGCTTGACTGTCACAA
>JAOSBP010000002.1:2255341-2272776 GCA_027563825.1 Erythroxylum mucronatum | reverse complement strand
TAACATTAATTGAATTCATAAGTGTCAAAACAATAATAGCAAATATCCAAACATATGTACATACATAACATGATCTCGTGCTAATATGAACTTATCTATAACGCCCATCGTTTCAACATGACCAGTAAATGTTTTAGGCAGTAATCCTTTAGTTAACGAATCTGCTACTATCATATCAGTTCCAATATGCTCAATTGAAACTTTATATTTTTGCACTTCTTCTTTGACTGATAAGTATTTCAAATCCATGTGTTTAGCACCATTAGAATACTTGTCATTTTTAGAGAAGAAGACAGCTGCGAAATTATCACAATAAATTCTAAACGATCTAGCTATACTGTCGACAATACCTAGATTTAAGACAAAGTTCTGCAATCACAATGCTTAAATAGTGGCCTCAAAGCAGTAGCGAAGCTACAGCTAGCCCACCCACAAATTTTTTTTATTAAAAAATATATATATACATATAGAGGTTGCCCACCTAAAAGAATGTCGTTGCTCATGGTGGATTGGATAAAAAAAAATTTTGCCCCCCTGAAACAAATTCCTGGCTTGGCCACTGCCTCAAAGCATGCTACAAATTTGGCTTCCATAGTAGAAATAGCAATAACAGACTGCTTTCTACTCTTCTAAGAAATTGCCCCTCCTGCTAGTTGGAATAGATTACCAAAGGTATATTTCCTTGAGTCTACACAACTAGCATAGTCTGAATATGAATAACTGATCACTTCTAAGTGATCTGATTTCCTGTATGTGAGCATGTAATCCTTGGTGCCTTGTAAATGCCTAAGAACTTTTCATTTTGTTGTTGCTTGCTTTGCCAGATGCCACGCTATCTTCCATTAATTGGACCATTTAATTGCCGCACCTAAGTACCATTGATTCTACCTGTATAAGACCATTAAAAACTCAACACCTAAAACCCTCTCATGTGTTAAAATCCCAACGCACGGCTCTTTAGCACAAAAATTATTTTCATTTTTTTTGTAAATAAATAATTGTGCTCCAATTTTTTTGGCTTTAGAAAAATTTGCCATTTTGGTCTCAAAAATTTATCAACAAATCCAGCTTAGCAGTCAACATAAATTGAACACAATTTGAGCATTTTATCTTAACAGTGGATTGAAATCACATATAAATGTATAGGAAATTATAATAAGATTCAATTCTATCACTTTGCCAAGAAGGAGGTTTGAATCTTTAAGGAAAATGATAGGTATGTAGGCTCCAAAAAATGAAGGAGGAGCTGTTGAATTAAGTTGTTTTTATGTAGCCTGCAGTATTGAAGATAGTGGAGGAATTGGCCATGTCTGTCAAGGTGAGGAACAAAAGAAGGTTGAAAGGAAAGCTGAAGGATTTCAGGCGTAGATGGAAATTAGAGATGATGATTTTAGGCATAATTTAAAATTGCATGGATCAAAGGAATGAAGTTCAGGTTCAGAAGAATGAAGATCAAGGTAAAAAGAATGAAGAAAAGGGTGAAGGAAGTTATTATGAAGATTTTGGGGTAACCAGAACATAAGAAGAAAAATTCAGAGCTTGGAGAGCAAGAGGTAAAAAGAAAACCTGAAGCAGAACTTAATTGCTGGAATGAAGCTCAGGAAAAGTTTAAGTTAGTGAAACTGAAGAAAATTAAGCCTAATGAGTGTCATTGGAGTTAATCAATGTGTGCATGGCTCATACACCACGCATACACCTTATTTTCTGCTGTCATCAGGAATTTATCCCCTGCAGTCCTCAATTTCATTACTTGTTGCAAGTGTCAGGTTCAGTTATGCTTTAGACAGAAACGCTTACCTTTATGTTTGACAAATGAGAGAAAAGAAGGTGTCAAAGTCCTATTTTATTTCTCAAGTTTTGTTTTTATCTTTCAATCATTAAAAATGTAACCAGGATCTAAGAGTTAATATATAAGGCTCTTCATCTTCTTTAAAAGAGTGTGTGAGAAACCAAAAAAGTATCTGAAATAATTACATCGTTAATCAATTCGCAGACTATCTCCAAAGTTTTCTTTACGCAATTAAATAAAAAATCACAACTGCAAAATAAAAAAGACGTCGACATTTGGTAACGCAGTTCTGCACACTTTGCCCACGTCTGCGGGGCCCTCACCCAGATTAAATTCGTTCACTATAGTTCACAAAAATTACACAAGATTGATCTACCCCGTAAGACCCAATCTATGTAACCGACCCACAACCTAACTACCCGTGAAAGATCTTCACCCCCGATAACACGACCAACTCGTGTTAACCTCGTCAGAGGATTTGTCTAACTATTTGTACTCAAAAGCAAAGACAAATAAAACAAGACAAGTCAATTTTCCATATCTGAAATTGTTCACCAATATAATCAAGTTGCTACTCCAATAAATCACGTATTCACAAACAATAATCCTTCTCTGTTCCACAACCAACAGCTGATCAGTGATGCCCAAAAAATCAGCAACCCCACCTCAAGCGTGACCTCCTTACTAGAGATAATATAAGAATGACAAAGGAGCTACTCGAAGACGCTCACACAATCAGCACAAAAGAGAAGTGCAAAAACCAAGCAACCACAATTCTCACACACCGTATATACGCCTTTTTTTCAAAGTAACCAAACCAAATATGCACAGTCAACCATACCAAAAAAACCACCTCTCAATTTCGTGACCCACACACCCTTAATCACCAATATCCACACATGTGTAATAAAAAAAAAAGAAAACCTGCTGCAGATTTTTTTAAACCACCGTATCTAGCAAGACTCCTTCCATAATAAGGAGATATCCCATATATGGATAATCTTTAAATACCAAGATACCACCAAAAATAGAATATCTATTAAAGAAAAACTTCTGCAGTAATAGGGACATGTGGCAATGCAATCTTCAAGGAATATAAAAAATTCTATGTCCAATTTAAAATGCCAAAATCAAATAGGATATATATAAAATAAATCCTAACAGTATCAATACAAAAGAAGTTCCTATTTTATTCCCTTGTGAATGAATATCTTCATTTTCATCTTGTTTTATTTTTCTGAAGTTGATGTTATGGAGTTGAGTTGCTGAAAATGTTGCACAGAGTAGGAAAATCAGAAGTTGGCTCCGAAATCCAAATATGAGTGACAATCAGATTCTAGCAAAAATACCAAAACATTAACCACTTTAACCCTGTGAGAGAGTGTTTATTACAAAGTTTTTTGAATAGAAATCAGGTTAACAAAACTTGGCAATCATCAGTATCAAATTTCCCATTTTGTTGGAGCTGACGTGAACAGTACAGTAACTGTTCGAAGAAAAGCTTGAACTAAGAAATTTTTTGTCTTGCAATTGCTGTAAAGGAGGTACATTCTTCAATCTTCCTAGACAGGCATGAGGCACTTGATGTCAAATGATGTGGTTGCAACATTTGTCAATGTCTGGCTCAATCGCTTATCACCCAACTCTTCCGTGATAATTTTGTGCAAGTTTTTCCCGTCATACTTAGGTCCTCTAAATAAATGGACCATGCTTGCAAATTCTGGGCACCTGTCACAAAAATTAACCACGTCGTTCTAATTATATAAATGGAGACAATTATGCTTTTGGGATTTTTGGTCATCAAGTCTAACGTTGAGTACCAGTCTTTGGGAAATATTTGGGAGCAATTGTTCAGATAGAAATCAACGATTTTGGGGGAAGAAAACAAAGGGTGGTTTTGATCATTGGGAGCTATTAACATGGCAGTCATGAGGCCACCGACGCTAGTTCCAGCAATCACATCAAAGTAATCTGCAAATCTCGCTTCCTTATTACCATCCAATCTCTACAATTTGCACGACCAAACAATCACTAATATAATAAAAAACCATTGGAATGCACAAATAAATTAACGAACCAGACCAAAGGAGATTCACGAAACATATGTTGATGTGTGTATATGTGCAGCTATGAACTTCTCCATGAATTCCTTTTTGGGCGTGACTTCAGCTAGGTTCAATTGTGGATTAATTTTGGGTGTGGTTAGCATCTCTCTTGTGGCTGTATGATTGTTGATTTTGGGTGATTTTCCTCTATTTTGAACGTTCATTGAGAGCAATTGGGCAGTTGGTTTTTCTGGGTATTGCTGAATTTTTAAGAGATTATGTAATTCTGTGGCTGTCATTTTTAGTGTTGGTGTGCGAAAATTCCAAACGTTTTTATGACTTTGTAGCTGCTGTTTTAGTTGTTGGTTTGGTGTGAAAAAACTTCAGTAGTTGTCTTGGTTGTTACAGATCTATTGGGTTAACGTTTCAATGTTGAAATGTTTGTTGATTTGAGACGTTTGGTGGCAATTGTGCATGGGATGTTTTAGTGACCATATTGAAGATTCATGGCAGATTTCTTGGTTGACAACTTCCTACTCTTTCATTGATGAAGCGGCATATTTAGGAGAGTTGCTTTTTATCTCAAGTGTTTTCGTTTATGTTGAATTTTATTTAATCACTTGAGTTATTTATTTTATTTCACTTTCATTAAACATTGTTTGAGAAAATCCTCTGTTGAGGTTAGTACGAGGTGGTCATATTATTGGATGTGAAATTCTTTCACGGGTTGTAAGGATGAGGGATAGTGTCAAGAGTTGAGTGATATCAACTCAGTGAAGCCTTGTATAAAACTATTGTCGTTAGTGAAATAATTAAGCTGGGTGAGGGCTCTATAGATGTAGGCAAGGTGTGCCAAACTCTGTTAACAAATTTTGGTGTTGATTTGCTATTTCACTTTTGATTGTTTAATTTTTTTGGTTTTTGATTGTGCTAGAAATGATTGCGGCAAAATCTAAAAGTTTGCGAAACTACTACACCCTTTCGAATTTATCATTAACTACGTGAAAGTTTGTATTGAGATACCAAATTATTGGTCCTACTTGATAATCTTACAGTGAAGAGTGTGGGAGAAAATGGAGAAATGGTTCCAAAGTCCATTCAACTATCTCACCCATGGAAACCAAATGCTAGCAAGAAATGGAAGCCAACAAGAAAAATTATTCAACTAAAGAACAATACGGAATCCCATCTCAAAATACTTGTTAACAGAGCAAAAGATGCTCACGTGCTACAAAATCCTTGGATTGTCCCTAATGTATGCAAAAGATGCTCACGTGCTACAAAAATAATCAATAAAAATAAAGCACAAAGTAAAAAATTCTCTTGAGTTGTGAATTTATGAAAAGAAATGTAATATGGTGTTGGTGGATATGGTAGAGTGTGTGATGCTCTGTGGACTAATTGTTGTTTTGGTGTTGTATACATTAAAAATTAAACAAAAAAATCATAATTTAGGGATTATTTCTAGACAACAATCAGAAAATTATAAGACTATCATGAGAAACAATCAATATATGAATCATAGTATTCATGAGTTCAAGCACAAATCATAAAGTTCATCATAATATATAGTTTCATCATAAAGTTCATCATTATATGTATTTTCTTACTCTCCCATACCTAAATTATACATTTTCCCTAATGTATTCATAAGATGCTTACATGCTACAAAAATAATTAGCAAAAATAAAGCAAAAAGTAAAAGACTCTCCTAAGTTGTGAGCATATGAAAGGAAATGTACTATGGTGTTAGCGGATATGGCAAAGTGTGTGATGCTCTGTGGACTAGTTGTTGTCTTGGTGTTGTACGCATTAAAATTTAAAGAAAAAAGTGTCATGATTTAGGATTATTTCTAAACAACAATCAGAAAGTTATGAGACTATCATGAGAAATAATCAATATATGAATCATAGTATTCATAAGTTCAAGTACAAATCACAAAGTTCATTATAATATATATTCTCTTTCTACCCACACCTAAATTATACATTGTCCCTAATGTATGCTCAAAGATACTCACGTGCTACAAAAGTAATCAACAAAAATAAAGCACAAAGTAGAAGACTCTCTTGAGTTGTGAGTATATGAAAAGAAATGTACTATGGTGTTAGGGGATATGGTAGAGTGTGTGATGCCCCGTGGACTAGTTGTTGTTTTGGAGATGTATGCATTAAAGCTTTTTAAAAAAATCATAATTTAGGGATTATTTCTGAACAACAATTAGAAAATTATGAGACTATTATGAGAAATAATCAATATATGAATCATAGTATTCACGAGTTTAAGCACAAATCACAAAGTTCATCATAATATATATTTTCTTACTTCCCCACACATAAATTATACATTGTTTCTAATGTATGCACAAGATAAACAATCAACAAAAATAAAACACAGAGTAAAGCTCCTAAGTTGTGAGCATATGAAAGGAGATGATGCACTATGGCGTTGGTAGATATGATAGAATGTGTGATGATAATTTGTTGACTGGTTGTTGTTTTGTTGTTGTGGGGCTACTGAAAAGAAACATAAGAAGTTAGTTTTTAAAATAAATAATTATATTATATTAATCATATTTATATTACCAATTATTATTAAATAATTAAATTATATATATTTAAGAAATAATAACATCAAATTATAATACAAAACAAAAACAAAAAACTAAAGTTAACTTTTGAAAAACTCGATGGGGGTTGTCATTTTGCAAAATTTTCAATTTTACCGCGGACGTCTCTAGCACAAACAAAAAAAAACAATCAAAAAAAAAATAACAAATAACACCAGAAATTTTGTAACGCAGTTCAGCACACCTTGCCTACGTCTGTAGGGCTTTCACCCAGCTTAATAACTTTCACTGAAGTACAATAGATTTACCCAAGGCTTTACTGAGCCGATTTGATGACAAATAAGATGCATTGAATCTATATTTATATAGCTCTTGAAGGTGGAGAGATCAATTAAGTAAGGAGTCCACCAGCCTTTTACGCACACAATACACTATAGCCAGCTTGAAAGAATCATCGTCCTTTAAAGGAAAGCACTGAAGCCACACGCACGCAGAGAAGCAATACGCACAGAGAAGCACGCAACACGCATGCAGAGAAGCCCATTTTTCCTAGGAGCACATCCACAATATAATATATTAACTCCTCTTCACCATAGGTTCCAATTAGACATGCACACATCGCAATATCTATTCAAATCCACAATTAACTCACGCTGCACACATACACGCTCCTTTTCCTTAAGAGCCACACATACGTGCCGTCTTCACCTTTTTAATTAATGCAACACAATCACGTCATTCACTTTGACACACACTCACGCTAGAGATAGAGCACACCTTGGAGACCATGAATGCAATCCTTCAATTAATTAGAGTCCCACAGCAACGTTGATTTCAATCAATAATAAATGCACTCCACTACTCCTCACAAACATACTACAGTGTTTGTTCTCTTAACCATTAACCCACGTGAAATCATTGTAGCGTTTTGCTTCAAAGACATAACAAAAAACTCTCTGCCAATTGCTAACACGCACTCTACTCTCCTTGGTTGCCGCAAACTTACATTAAAGATGGACTTCTACTATAGGTACCATATGTGCACAAATCTCTCACACAATCAGAGTCCCACTTAAATTCAAATATGCAACAACCTTATCTTTTTAATTTCATCAATCCACCTCTTGTTTTTAACCCCACTATAATTTATATCTTATATGTCTAATTAATAAATAATTGCCAAAACTATTTACCTACATATATAACATATATCCTAACAATCTCCCTCTTTTTGGCATTGTTTGTCACATAGTCAAAACTCATCCCTAAAGGAGATAATTGGACATATAGCCATCAAATTCACAATTCATATGAGATGAAAAAAGAACTCCCCCTTAGTCAAATATCAAGTTTCAAAGAACATCACAATTATTCAATCGTCAAAATTTCTCCCCTTGGGACAAAAAGATGCCAAAAAATACGATGAATAGTCCGCATATACCTTGAAATCTCCCCCCCCCCTGAGAGAGAGACCCATACTGATAAAAGAGCTAAGGAGTCTTCGGTGGAGCCAAATAGAAGTCACAATGCAAACTGCTAAAAACATGAGACGACAATAACAACATAAAAACTAAAGAACTAAAAAAGACAATTTTTTTCTTTTCTTTTCTTTTCCTTTTTTTGTTTCCTTTTTTTTAAACAACAAAAAAATCAAAACTATAAAGTACACAGTCCCTGTCCCCCTCGAAGAAATTCAAACTTGGTCTTTTTCTTTGTCATATTATCTTTGTCATCAGTTTCTTCTTCTGAAGTAACTGACTTGTCCTCTGTCTGACCAGTTGCTTTAAAAGCAGGAACTAACTGTGGATCTGTATAATTTCTTATCTTTCCTTCACTATGTCTTTGTGCTTATAATTGACCCTTTCTAATCCAAATGTACTTCAGTACCATAGGTTACTGCTAGAAATTTAATGGAAAGTGTCTAGATTTTTTATTTTCACACCCTTTGAAAAATAATTTGTAACATCTTGTAGCATATCGGCCTTACGTGCTCGATAACTCCGCAAAAATGACACGTCGATACAAATCTTTGATTCTTTCTCGATGTTTCTTCTTCTCGGACAAATCTGGATATATTATTTTCTCCTTATTCGCTTTAGAGCATTCAACCTTATAGCCAATGCCTTGAAGATCCCCTTTAACTTTACCAATTTCCATTAACTTTTCTAGTTTTTCTTTGCCTCCATTCAACATTCTCAATCCCTTTTTAGTACTTACGAATTTCAACATCAATTTCTTTTCTAACTCTTGGATGGTGTTCTTCACGGAAAGATTCTCTTCCTTCAATCTTTCATTCTTTCTATATATTTTCACCCATTTTTTGTACATTAATTCGTAAGCCTCGTAAATGTTCCCCTTTTTGTCATCTAGGCTACTTCCATCGCTATCATAATCTGATATTAGGTTTTGAGATGAGTTGTTTTTGGACTTTTTCTATATAAGGCAACTAACGCAGCACTATTCGCTATTTCTTCTTTGCTGCCATATTCACTCTCGGAATCATTCTCAATCCAGGTGCTTGTGAAAGACTTTCCTTTTCTCTTCTTCAAAGTATTAGCACATTCGGATTGAATGTGTCCAAAATTTTGACATTCATAACATTGGATTCTCCTTACCTTCCTTTCACCCTTTTGTATTTTGACTTGATGTTTTACATTGCTGCTCGATGAGCTTCCGCCGTTTTACCTAAACTCGGGTCTATCCATTTTCACTCTCTTCAGCCACTTACTGAACTGTCATGTTAATAGCTCTATATCCTCATTCTCGTCGGATTCATCTTATAAGTCATTCACGACTTTACCAATCTCAGCTTGCAATGCTAATCCTTTCTTCTTCTCTCAATTGTCCCTCAACAAATTCATTTCACAATTTGTAAGAATTCCAATCACCTTCTCCAATGACAAGTCATTGATGTCATGAGCCTCCTCGATTGCGGCAATTTTCAGAATAAATCTTGGAGGTAATGATCTCAATATCTTCTTGACTAGTTTCAGATTGGAATATGTCTTCCCCAATTGATGTGCCTGATTCGCTATATCTCGCAATCTTTCATGAAAGTCTCCAATAGTCTGATTTTCATCCATCCTTAGTTCTTCAAACTTCACAGCTAACATTTGTAGTTTTGACGCTATCACAGATTTGGACCCTTCGTGAATAGTCTACAAAGTATTCCATGCTTCTTTAGCTGATTTATGGGATGATATCATTGAGAAGCGTCCCTCATCAACAGCACTGAATATCACATGCATTGCTTGTGAGTTTTCAAGTGAACTTTCTTCTTCGGCTCTTGTCCATTCAGATGGATCTTTTTAAACTGCCTCTCTTTTATAATCAATGATTATTGGATGCGTCCACCCATGTACTACCGAATGCCAAGCTCTCATGCCTTAAGCTTGAATGAAGACTTTCATCCGTGATTTCAATGCAAAATAATTAGAACCGTCCAACAGCGGTGACCTAATAATTGAAGCTCCTTCTCTTATGACCATGTTTGCGAAACTAGGATCTGCACTAACTTGCTACCAAGTTCTGAATCGATAACCTTACTCTGACACCAATTGAAAAACCCGAAGGGGGTAGGCGTTTCGCAAACTTTCCAATTTTACTACTGATGTCTCTAGCACAAACAAAAAAACAAAAAAATGAAATAACAAATAACACCAAAAATTTGGTAACGTAGTTCGACACACCTTGTCTACATTTGCGGGGCCCTCACCCAGCTTAATAACTTTCACCGAAGTACAATAGATTTTTCCAAGGCTTTACTGAGCCAACACGACTCAACCCCTGACACTGTCTCTCAACCTCACTTCTTGTGAAACAATTTCACACCTAATAGTACGACCGCTTTGTACTAACTTCAACAGAGAATTTACACTCATTGTTTAATAATAAAGATAATTAAACAAACAATTCAAGTAATTAAAATAACTAGAAACAAAGACGAATACACTTGAGATAAAAAAAGAACAACTTCTCGATGAGTTCCGCTCCTCTGAAATGGATCTGAAAATTGTTGTCAAAAATTGTAAAAATCAAGCAATACTCTAAACTACCGTCCATTGATTTGATGACAAACAAGCTGCATTGAATCCATATTCATATAGCTCTTGAAGGTGGAGAGATCAATCAAGTAAGGAGTCCACCAGCCTTTACGCATACAATACATTACAGCCAGCTTGAAGGAATCATCGTCCTTCAAAGGAAAGCACTGAAGCAACACGCACGTAAAGAAGCAATACACACAGAGAGAAGCACGCAACACACACACAGAGAAGCAGTGCACAGAGAAGCAACACGAACATAGAGAAGATCACTTTTCCCAGGAGCACATCCACAACGTAATATATTGACTCCTCTTCATCATAGGTTCCAATTAGATATGCACACACCACAATATTTGTTCAAATCCACAATTAACTCACGTTGCATATATACACGCTCCTTTTCCTTAAACGCCACACACGCATTTCATCTTCACCTTTTTAATTAATGCAACACAATCACGTCATTCACTTTGACATAAACTCACGTTAGAGATAGAGCACACCTTGGAGACCGTGAATGCAATCCTTCAATTAATTAGAGTCCTACTGCAACGTTGATTTCAATCAACAATAAATGCACTCCACTGCTCCTCACATACATACTACAGTGTTTGTTCTCTTAACCAATAACCCACATGTAATCGTTGCAGCATTTTGCTTCAACTACACAACAAAAAGTTCTCTGCCAATTGCCAACACGCACACTACTCTCTTTGGTTGCCGCAAACTCACATTAAAGATGGACTTCTACCGTAGATACCTGATGTTCACAAATCTCTCACACAATCAGAGTCCCACTTAAATTCAAACATGCAACAACCTTATCCTTTTAATTTCATCAATCCACCTCTTATTTTTAACCCCACTATAATTTATATCTTATATGTCCAATTAATAAATAATGCCAAAACTATTTACTTATATATATAATAGATCCAAATATTCAATCATTTTTTGGTTTTTGATTGTGCTAGAAACGACTACAGCAAAATCTAAAAATTTACAAAGCTACTACAACGCTTCAAATTTATCATTAACTAAGCGAAAGTTTGTATTGAGATACCAAATCATTGGTCCTGCTTGATAATCTCACTGTGAAGAATGTGGGAGAAAATGGAGAAATGGTTCCAAAGTCCATTCAACTGTATTACGCGTGGAAACCAAACGCTAGCAAGAAATGGAAGCCAACTGGAAAAATTATTCAACTGGAGAACAATACGGAATCCCATCTTAAAATACTTGTTAACAGAGCACCTTTGAGATTAATGCCCAATGTGATGTTGAGGTTGTAGTGACTCCTGGGATATGTGCTAAAGGGTTATCTACAAATCTGGAAAGCGATTCTATTTTGGAGTTAAATCAGATCCATAACAAGCTCAACAACAAAAGTGGAGTGATAAGTCAAATTATTGTTATATGATTTTGGGTTGAATTGGACTTAATTTGACTTATCTCTATATGAATTTGAAGCTTTATTTGGTTAGTTCTCGCACATTTCAACTTCATTGCTTGATAGGTACAAATGGATAGATTTTGCGTTAAAAGGCATAAATTTTATCGTGGATGTCAGATTAAGGTCATCTAAGGACTTTTTCAAAGAGGATTCCGAGTTCTACAACTTCCGTGAAGACTCTGAGGAGAGATTCTTTCGACTGAAGGGTCAAAGGTGCAAAATTTGTGAATGGGTGCATGTTCGTTTAACAGACATCGCCTGGCAAAAACACACTTCCAGACCCAAGATGTCCGTTAAATGGACATGGCATGGCCAATTCCACTCTAGAGACCCGAAAAGGTCTGTTTAACAGACATTGCTTGCTAACTTCACCTCCAGAGACCCGAGAAGGTTCGTTTAACGGACATCATGTCCGTTTAACAAACATTGGTGGCCCAAACATGATCTACTTTCCCATGTTTAGTAAAAACTAGGTTTCTTTGGATCCAAGACACTATATATACTCATTTTGAAGACCTAATAAGGGGGCTGGACACTGAAAATGAGGTTACCACTCAAGGAGGTGCAAAATAAGAGGAAGATGGGGAGTTTTGGAGATTGCATCAAGGATTGGAAGCAACATTGTCATGTGTTCTTGCTACTTTCTCTCTCTACTCTTTCTTGAATGTTGAGTATCTTTATGTGTATGGATTTTGTTATTATGTTCTGGAACTAAATCTCATTTAGGGCAAGGGATGTAGCCTATTTGGGGATTGATTTGTGTTTTATGGATTGATGGGTGTTGAATGAAAGTTCTTGGGTTATGTTTATCTCTCTTATATTTCACAGTTATTTTTTATGTTTGATCTCCATGGATGCAATCTTAGGAATCATATGATGGACTGAGAGGTGAAGTATGGTTTATGCTTTAGGAAGATAAACACCCTAGATTTAGAGATAGAGATATCCTAAGCTAGTGTGATAACTTGTGGTTCCTTGCTCTTCATGGATTTAACTAGTTAGTTTGCACATTAAGAAATGGTAATCAACTAGTTAGATACTCTTGTATTACTTAAGAGAGGATATGAGTAAAGTTGTGCAACTGTTATTATAACCTAACATTCATTCAATTTCGTGATGTATTAATCAATCTCTTGAGTTGGTGAACCCCAAACCCTAAGTTTTAATCATCAAATTATTCTTATTTGTTATTTTCTAGTTTTTATAATTTACTGTCTACCCAACTCCAATCATCTTTTAAGTTTATTTTCAAATTCATTTAAGTAATTAGGATTAACTTGGTGGTGAGAATTTTAGTCCTTGTGGGAGACGACCTTGGAATACTCGAATACCCAATTCCAATACACCAGGCTTTGATACCAATAATGGTAAGCCATTACCTTCTGATTTGGAGGAACTAGAATCAATCCATACTTTAGTTGTTGCGGCAAGAAAGAATGCTAACAGGAAAAATGGAAAGAAGAAAAATAAGGGGATCATCTCCTCAGAATGTCTTTTCTGATTTGGAATACATGGGCCCTAAATGACCCTAAGAAGAGGTTTGTACTGAGAGACCTCAATAAGGTGAAAAAGTCATTACTAACAGAATTGCTTGAAACTAGAATAAGGGATCTGTCTACCATTAACACTCAGAAATTGTTGGGATCACAATGGAGGGGCTTATCTAATCATAGGTCCTATTACAATAGACGAATTGTATGTATTTATCACTCGAGTATGATGGACGTTTAAGTTGAAGAAGAAAGTGATCAGCATATGAACTTATTGTGTAAATTTACAGGGCAACCTTCGCGATTTACGCTCACTCTGATTTATGCGACCAACTTTGCTTTCCAACGTTCTTCTTTGTAGAGCTGTCTGAAAAGGCTCAATGACATTACTTCCAATCCTTGGATTATGGCTGGAGACTTTAACTGTATTCTCAATCTGATAGATGCAGAAGGCAGAAGGCAATATTCTATGGCTAACACTAATGAGCTCATAAACTTGCTAAGGGGGGTAGAGCTTACTAATTTATATCAAATGGAAGATTACTTACCTGGTCTACTCAAATGGAAGATTACTCACCTGGTTTAAAAACTAGCAAGGGGCTATGCTCATCCGAAATAAGCCAAATAGATGCTTGGTTAACTCAAGATGGCTCAATGAATTTCCTCAATCCTTTGTTCATTTTGGGGAAAACTTGACTTCAGACCATTCCTTCTTGCTCATTCAATGTTGGGTTGAAGAAAGGATAAGGAGAACTCCCTTCCATTTTTTCAATGGCACTACTTAACTGGAGGGGTTTCGGGACATTATCCACAATTGTTCGTAACAGACTTTTCAGGGTTTTAAAGCATATCAGTTGATGCAGAAATTGAGAAGGGAAAAAGAAGCATTAAAATAAGCTACTAATGTCATAAACTTGAATATGTCCATTCTCCGTAATATAGTTCAGCAGGCCTAGGAGGAGTGCTACAATCACACAGAGGATGTCAATAAGAGAGAGCTAGAGTGTAATCTTCTCAAGGAGTACCAACAGTCATTGGACCTTCACCATTCCATTTAGAAGCAAAAGGCTAGATTGGATTAGAGCAAGTGATGCTAACAATAAATTCTATCATGCTTTTATCATGGCTAGACAAAATGTCAACAGAATTATTAGCCTACAGGATAGCAATGGAATCACTCTTTCTAACTAGGAGGCCTTACTTGAGATGGCGAGAAACTTCTTCTTACAACTAATGGGACCAAATTTGGGGCAGATGCCGACTGTCAATATAAAGAGGATGTTAGCCCTCCATGAGTGTTTTGGTGAATAGATCACCTTCAAAACTATTCAAAAATCTTAAGGGGCTCCAGCAAGGCGACCCATTCTCCCCATACATTTTCACCTTGGTAATGGAAGGCCTATCTAGACTGATCCGCTCAATTACATCTTCTAATGGTAACTTCAAGTACCACCAAAAATGTTATGATCTCATCTCACGCATTTATCTATTGCAGACAATCTCATTTTATTTTGTTTTGTAGATCTGGCCTCTGTAACCTTTCTTTTAAATACACCAATGACTTTCTCAAAGTGGTCTGGCTTACAGATAAACGTGGAGAAGAGCTGCCTAATTGTTTCGGCTGATGTTTGCAACTCCAATGATTTTAACAGAGCTACAGGGCTTCGTATTCAACCCCTCAATTAGCAAATATATGGGGGTAACAATTTTTCCCTCTAAGTTAAAGTTTGCGGATTGTATCTCCATTTTGGAAAGGTTTAAAAACAAAGTACTCTCCTGGAAAAATCATATTCTTCCTATCTCCATTTTGGAAAGGTGAAAAAAAATCCTCTCCTAGCAAAATCATTTTCTTTCCTATACAGGAAGAATCACCCTAATTTTATTTATTATGAGCAGTCTTCACACCCACTGGTTAGCCCATACGATCTTGCCTCATAAGATCATTAAAGAAATTGATCCTCTTCTAAAAACGTTCGTATGGTCTAGTAGTACTGATTTAGGAAGGAAGGAAAAAGTCAAGTGGAGTGATATTACTCTTGTGAAGAGGCTTGTAGGACTCAGTATCCAATCAATGGTGATTATGCAAAAAGTCATACTTGGAAAAAACTTTGGAGGCTGGTTACGGATAAAAAAGCACTTTGGACTAAATGGATACACCAATTCCATCTTTAAGGCCATAACTTCTGGCATATAGACACTTCTTCCCATTTCTTCTAGTTTTTTAATGAAATATTAAAGATGAGGACTTGGTTGTATCCCCATATCAAGAATAGAATTAATGGAGGGAGAAACACTTGGGCATGGTTTGACAATTATTTAGAGATTACCTACTTATAAACCACCCTATTCATGCCCAAATGCGTAATCGCGTGCCATTAGATGCAAGAGTATCAATTCTAATTATCAATGGTGAATGGAGGGCTAACTTCAAGGGATGTGCCTCTCTACGAACCTTTCTCCCAAAACTAGGGGACATTATGGTAGACGACACTATCTTCTCTGAACTCAAGTGGCGTCTTCTCTAATACATCTTGCCATAAACCCTAAAGTTTCATTCATCAACTGATTGGCAATAAAGAACAGACTCATAACCAAACGACGATGGTTTAACCCTACCAATGTTTGCTGTGAACTTTGCCAAAATGCAAATGAGGACAGAAATCACTTCTTCTTTAATTGTATGTGGTTCAGTTTGATTTTGATGGGGCTGGACGTTGCTGCTTGGATCCATGAAGTTGATTGATTTCACCTTAGAGATACCTGCAAAACAAATAAAGGCACACTGGGGGTTGATTTTCGGTAGGCCCCTTCGACGCTCAAGTCAGTCTTTTTGTGAGGGTTTTGGCGGTTAGGAATTAAGAGAGTACGAGGATTCTGAAGTCATACCTTTTTTCTGATGAGGTAATGAGTTTATATAGTAAATACCTGTAGGAATTAGGTCAACATCGAAGAACGGGGGCGCCGTTCTGAGTTTGGGCTTGGGCCTAGTACGACCGACCCAACCATAAGCCCCCTACTTCTCGAGTCTGATCATGGAGAAGGGTCGAAGGAGTACACAAAGATTGTGCCACTCGTCCGCATGACAACTCGTGATAGGCCAACCGATAGAGCGTAGATATAAGACCGATCGATCGAATAAAGTTCTTCATCAAAGGATCTGGCGTTCGCCTCTGGCATGTACGAACGCATTGATCGGTTTGACCAGGTCACCAAATCGATGGACCTGGAGATTAAAAATCTTCTTGGTCAGGTCAATGCTTAGAGGGCTTAGCTTGTTTCGGTGGAGGGGGAAAAGAGCCGAGTAGTTGCGTCTAGGGGTGAGCTGGAAGGGGAGTGCCGAGCATTGCAGCTCAGTAACGGCGAAGATTGTTGTCTTTTCAAATTGTAGGCAGCGAGTGAGTGCATTTGATACATATCGATCGGTATTGAGGTTCGAGAGGATCATGGCTGAACGATCTCGAAGCCAAACGGTGCGAAGGCCAAGCGATGTCGAGGCCGAGCAGGTTCTAAGATTTTGGGTCTTGGTGTGGCCGAATGGTGACGAGGCCGAGCAAGTTCCAAGATTTTGGGTCTTGGTATCGGCCAAATGATGTCGAGGCCGAGCGGGTTCCAAGATTTTGGGTCCTGGTATTGGCCAAATAATGTCGAGATCGAGCGGGTTCCAGGATTTTGGGTCCCGGTGTCGGCCGAATGATGTCGAGGTTGAGCGGGTTCCAAGATTTTGGGTCCTGGTGTCGGTCGAATGATGTCGAGGCCGAGCGGGTTCCAGGATTTTAGGTCCTGGTGTCAGCTGAATGATGTCGAGGCCGAGCGGGTTTTAGGATTTTGGGTCCTAGTGTCGGCCGAATGATGTCGATTGGTATAATGTTCTCCCTTTAGTCCAAGTTAATGAAACTTTTCTTGCCGAGAAGTTTGAAACCCCTTTATTGATGATGATGAGGGCGTGGGCCATTAAAAAACCTGACTGACAGGGCCAGGAAAAAGGTACCCACAAGTTGCGTGTACAAGAGCATAAGCAATAATAAAGTACGAAACAAAGAAA
>JAOSBP010000002.1:2236688-2255241 GCA_027563825.1 Erythroxylum mucronatum | reverse complement strand
GTGGCCACCCTGAATATGGACGGTAGTGAGGTGAAGCGGGTAATGATCGATACGGGCAGCTCGGTCGACCTGTTATATTACGACGCTTTCGAGCAAATGGAAATTTCAGAAGAGCGACTGTTGCCAATAGAGGGACCCATCAAAGGGGTAACTGGAGCATCGGCCTATCCATTCGCTCGGGTGTTATTGAATGTGAAATTCGGGCAGAAGCCATGCCAGGTGGAGAAGAGAGTTGAATTTTTGATCGTCAAGTTCGCGGGAGCATACAATGCTATAATAGGAAGAGCCACTCAAAACGCACTTAGAGCAGTCATCTCCACCTACTACCAAGCAATGAAGTTTCCAACCCCACATGAAATCGGTGTTGTCATGAGCCAGCAGAGAATTGCTAGGGAATGCTACCTAGCGGAAACAAGGGCGCTTGACAGAGCGGTCGTTCTAACGAGCTCTTGCGTTGAAAAAGCTGAGGAAGAAGCTGAGAGGATGACCACGGCAGAATAAACGCCAAAGAGCGCACGAGATGAAAAAGGCCAAACCAAACCCACAAATTTGGGCTGAACGACATTTTTCTATCCATAGATAAGCTTGCTTTATTTCTTTGTTTAGCATTTTATTGTTGCTCACGCACTTGTGCATGTAATTTGTGGGATCCTTTTTCTTGATGGTGCCAGTTAGGTTTTTTAACGGCCTACACTTTCGTCGTCGTCAATAAAGAGTTTCAAATTTCTTGGCAGAAACAGTTTAATTAAATGGGATTAAGGGCAGAGCAATCGACATCGACACCGTTCGACAAGGTTGCCAACACAAGATGTTGGAACCACGCGATGCCAAGACAAGATCTTGGATCGCTCGACATCGACCAATCGATCGACATCAACCAATCGTTTGACATCAAATAATCGCTCGACATTGACATCGTTTGACCTGAATGCCAAGACAAGATCCTTGGAAACAGGGGATATTAAGAAGATCAATCCCGATCGATCGGCTCACATCGGACTTAACAATCGACCGACTTGCATCGGACATGCTATCCAAGAGGGTAACCTATCATACAAAGCCAGCGACAGTTCGAAGCTTCATCCTACAAAATTGAAAAGACGAACGAAGAATAAAAACAAAATTTTTTATTTCCAATAAGTCCGCCCTAGTCACAAGCTCGACCAGATGAGCACTTTTACTTAGAAAAGAAATATCTTTCCTACCCAGTCTACTACAAGTATCATCAACAAACTCCTCCATGCTAGAGTCAAGCGACCTGTCTCTCGTAGGTTCTGATATATTTGTGCTGACAAGTCCTATGACAGCCAAATTCTTTACGAGCCCACAATTTTCACCATCACAAGCCCTCGTTAGAAACTACCTCTCGCTCTCTCTCGACTATTCCCCTTTTTTCTTCTGAAAAAAGGTTGAGCTCGAGTGGACACAACGTATCGGCATAGTCCGCGAGCAACGAACTTCGCGACCCTATCAACATAATCTCAACCCTCAGCTTGTCCCTCACGTTCTCCAGTACCACAACCATTTTTGCCTTTATCTCCAACGACCCAACTATTGGCAAGGCAATTTCGGATGAAAAGAGGGAAAAAGGACACGTCTGGTTGATGGTTGAAACCTGGAGTTAGGACGATAGTGGAAGACGCATTCTGATAACAAGGGACGAAGAGACGAAAAGACAAAGGACAGAGGCTGAGAAGAACCATGCAGAATAAAGAAAAGCTGTCCATCCCAGAATTTATAGTATCAATCGAACAAACATACCAATCCGAGTTGACCACATGGAAAAATCTAAACGGCTGAAGCGGCGCGGAAAACGAAGGGACACACGTGACAAGCACGCGACAGCTGTGCGGCGGTTAAAGAGACGCGACGTTCCAAATTTCAGTGGCACCTAGAGGATGCAAATCGTCAATAATAATTACACCAAGTGTTTCGGATTTCAGCACCCTCAATCGGCCCGACCATTGTGTTCGCCTGATCGACCTACCCCAGTGGAATAACCGAACGAACGATTTCTATAATGACAATCGATCGGTCTACCGGGCTATTGTACGTGACCGGTCGACCCAGATGCGATAATTAACCAATCGAGCCTGGCACGAGCTATCATAAAGACAGACTATACGGTCCCTATATACTCCTTCGATCCTTCTCTTCGATCAGACTCGAGGAGTAGGGGGCTTATGGTTGGGTCGGCTGGGTCGGCCTTACCAGGCCCAACCCTAGGCCAAGATGTTGACGGCCCGGACACAGGAGATAATTTCACATGCAAACATAACGACTCACGTAAAGACCTAAACCTAGCGATAACCCCAGGTATATAAGGTACTATTCCTATCGGATTCAGGTATAAGATTACAACCCTACTTTTCTCTATTTTTAGCAATCGAAACCTAGACAAAATGACTGACTTGAGTATCGGAGGGGCCACCCGGGAATCAACTCCCGGCCCACCGTTATTTGTTTTGCAGGTATTCCATAGCCAGAATCGCACATATCATGGATCCAAACAACAACGTTCAACCCCAGCAAAATTGGGAGAGATAAACCATCTCTTTGAATGGGAGTCTACACTGTCTTGGCTCATCAATCACACGAAGGACGGCGATAGAAATGCGGCATTACTCAAGCTTGCATTTGTCTCTACAATTTACATGATCTGGAAGACACAAAATAGGAGAATACATAATTTGGTTGCTGAAGATAAACATCATCTTGCGGACAAACTTCTTAAGTGGATTCGTGCTACGATCTTGGCTAGGAAAGCTGAACATTTAATTACTCCTGATTTGAGGAGCAAATGAACATATGAAGTTGGTTGTTATTTGCCAGTAGTCTATTGTTGTTAAACTCGCGACTTACTTCTTGCTCCGTATTCTACGTTAGAATTGACAGACTGGTCTTATAATTAATGTCTTCTACTTTTATGTATTTGTAATTAAAAAAATTATATATTTGGGAAATGAATAAGTAATTGTATCGACTATATATATAAGTTTTAGTATTAATATTTATTCACAACATATTTCTTATAATATCAAAATAATAGCAATAACAAATTTTAAGAATAATTACAAAATTTTATTATGTCAAATTTTAACTTGTGAGTATTATCAGTACAATAAACTTTAATATATTATCATATTAAAAACTTATATGTAAAATATAAAAATATTAAAAGTATATATATGCTTTTAAAAATAATAAAATTATTTCAGATGTTTCAACATTTAAGAGTTTTATTAGAAAATAAGTTAATATCATCACCTTCAGTAATTAACATACTTTTATTTTCTTGTATTAACTGTGTTACTAATATTATATGTTAATTTTGTTGTTAATTTTTATATAAATAAACATATAATATCATTTAACCATAGTATTTATATTTCTAATTAATATTCAATTATTTGATAATTCATTTAGATTAAAGATCAAACAAAATCAATCACTTTTTTTAAAAAAACTAGCATTGAAAATCTTTATTAAAGATTTTGTAATATGTGATTCTTACAAAAATTGAATTTATTCCATTAAATAAGGTGAATATTTTACCCATGTATATTTTTTATTAATCATTACACACATCTAATCTTTTTGCTCATTTTTTCCCTCTCTTTTTCAACTTAAAACGCAGTTTTTTAGTCAACAGAGAAGAAAGGACGACAGTTAAGTCTCAGAAAACGAGAGGTGGCAACCCTTCTTACTTCCCCAACCATAAAATTAATGCCTTATCCAGGCTCTGCCTTAGTAGACCCAATTATTTTTATTTTTATTTAATTTAAAATTTAAAAGTAATGTTTTTTTATTTAAAATTGTATATATTAAATCAAACTAAATAAGACAGTTCAAATTAATAATTGATTCCAAATTTAAAAATTAAAATATTTAATTTAATTTAATGTTCAATCAATTTGAATTAATTTTATTGATATTAAATTAAGTTAGTCCGAATTGATCTCTAAATGAGAATAATCTTTTGATGAGTCTAATTTTATCCAAACCCTCACCAATTATACTATAGCTGGTTGTCAATTCACATCACTTGTGAAATTATAACTGGCGTTCGAGGTCGAAAAACACTTAAGGGTCGAAAATTGAATGTATGAAGTAATCGGTGCCTTGTTTTGTCTTCCTTATTCCATGTGAAACAAAACTTTAGAGTGGTTACCAAAAGATTCACATACCTTAACAAACTTAAATTTGGACACACATAACGTAACAAGAATCCCAGATTCACATACCTTAACAAACTTAAATTTGGACGCACATAACATAACACCATCGATTTAGAGGCTTGGAACTAACACTTCCAGACTCGGAAGATATTTAAAAATATTGGCTTCCTGAGTCTGGAAGTCTTAGTCATACTTGAATAACTTATTCCTTGCTAAAATCTCTACGACGACCTGATGTAGGTTTTCCATTTCCGATAGATAATGATATTTTTTAAATTAAATAATTTATAAACTCTGATAGATAAAATGTGTCTTTATAGAAAAGAAGTGGGATACAATCATCTTGATGGAAGCCAATTCAACATATACATTCAACAGTGATATACGTTAGAAAAACAAATATACTAAATGCGGAAGAAATAGAAATGTCCCCTACCATTAATGTTTTATTTGTTTGGAAAGTCTGCGATTTTGAAATTCTTCTAAACTATCTATTTCAAAATCGATGGTGTATTTTTCAGAAAGGTAAAGGAGCATAGGGACCCCAAAAGTCTGCAAGAAAAACATATATCAATGTCCTCCCATTAAATACATTGTCAATTACCACAAAACAGGACATTCATATTTGAAAAACTATAGGGGTGTATTAGTTTTGCAAACTCTTCGATTTACTACAGTTGTTTCTAGCACAATAAAAAACCAGGAAAATTAAACGCATCAAAATAAATAAATATCGATATTTGTTAACGCAGTTCGGCACACTTTGCCTATGTCTGCAGGGCTCTCACCAAGCTTAATACTTTTACCGAAGGACAACGATAGTTTTACACAAGGCTTTAATAAGCCAACATCACTTAACCATTGACACTATCCCTCGTCCTCACTACCTGTGAAAGTGATTCACACCCAATAACACGACCAACTCTTGTTAACTTCAACAGAGGATTTTTCTCAACAATCTTATAACAAAAGAACACTAAATAAATAACTCAAGTGATTAAACAAAATTCAACATAAAGAAGAACACTTGAGAAAGAACCGAAAAACAACTCCCTTATTGGTTCAGCTCCACTGAAACAGGTTTGAAGGTTGTCACCACAAACTATGAGCTGAATCATGCAAATAGCAGTATTAATTCACAGTTACAACATGAAGACAACAAGTATGACAGCCCACGCAAACAAACCACTATGAGATGTTGCAGCCACAAAGAAATCAGTCAACAACGTCACAACCCAAGATGAAATTATATCAACACGGAGATTCCCTCCTTGATGCTTTCATGCACTGTGTGTTTAATCATCAGAACAAAACAGACCATGCCTCACTTACCACACACCTGCGACAAACCCAAATAAGACAAAGATCAACCCAAAACAAGACAAAGGAGTCACGCATATACCATCACAAAATCTACATCTCACAAACTCTATACTTCAGCTCGTGACAACCTGATACACACATACTCCTATTCCAGTTTTCACGCAACACCTTAAGCTAACTCCAAACCATGCAATCACACAACATCCCTCAAATCACCAAAATAATCAGATTAAAGCTTCACCATTCATGCACACACCTGCAATCAACACTCAACCAAAACAATCACCAAATCACTCACGTGTGGAGTCTAGGAGCAAGGTCATGCACGCAAGGAGATGAGACTAGGAATCACACACGCAACATCCACTACAGCGATCTTCCAAAAATCCTTCGATGAACCAACATAATTTTTGATACACACCAATAAAGATAGACTTCTATTTCACTTCAAGTCTTATCTAAGAATCCAATTCAAATAAGAAGTATTACTTATTTACATCACCTCTTGATTTGGATTTTAATCAATATCTTGAAGACCCAATAATAAAAAATGTCGAGATTAAATAATGAGATATAATAAATATCTTAACTATATCCATTAACTACATAACGTTGGACCATTTATGGGTTTTAAACCAGAATATGAAAAATTCTCACATTCTCCCACATGGTCCATATGTTTAACTTGCTATCAAATCCTAATCCGATCTAAATATAATATACGAATCATGGAAATAGGTCCTTTAGTAGTTGATTATTATCTTCCATGTATGATAATATACTATATTTTGTATCAGTCTGAATGTGGTAACATTACTTAATAAATAAACCCTATGTTTATTTCAGGTCCAAAATAATCAATTTTCTCAAAATTCAATAATGTGCACCATACGATGAGAAAATATTATAGAGTTTCACGAAAACAACATTGTCCATACAATGAAATTATATAATGGAACCCAATCTCATTCTAACAGCTTGATCCTTGAACTTCATTGGTGGCATGCCTTTTTTTAAATGATCAACTATCATCAATTCAGTGCCAACGCGTTCAATGACCACTTTCTTTTCTTTAACACATTCCCATATAGATAAAAACTTTATGTCGATGTGTTTAGTCTGACTACCACTCTTATTGTTTTTAGTCAGAAAAACAACATCTGAATTGTTATGATTTATTCTCAATGGCCTAGAAATGGAATCCACAAGTCTAAGCCCATATATGAAACTCTTTAGCCATACACTATGTGATGTAGCCTCAAAACAAAAACCAAACTTAGCCTTCATAGTGGAAGTAGTAGTCAAAGACTGCTTGGCACTCCTCCAAGATATGGCTCTATGGGCAAACATAAAGATATAACCTAATGTTGAATTCTGTAAATCAACACACCCAACAAATTCTGAATTTGAGTACCTATTACCTCCAGATTGTCAGTTCATTTGTACATATGTAATCTTTGGTCCCTTAAAAGTACCTTAATACTTTCTTTGCAGCTTTCTTGTGATCCAATCCTAGGTCACTATTATTATTCCTTCAATTTATGGGCTCAAAATTATTAAGGATGTTAATAAAAAGAAGGGTAAAAGTGACTTGTAGCAAGGCTATTATGTAAGAAAAGAAAGGGTAAGGCTCAATTTGGTTTTGTAGGGATAAAAATTAAGGTATGCTTGTTTAGGTCAAAAATGGTTATCTTAAGTGCCCTTATCATCTTTATACACAAATTTATCAAAAATGTGGTCTCAACATATATTCAAAAGCAAGTTCTAGCATAAATAAGCGATGTTTGATAACATACAACAAAAAGAAATGTATAAGCATACATGTGATGAAAGCTCTTAGGTTCAAAGCTTACATTGGTGTCAAAATACATCAAGTCTTGCATACTTTCATTCAACAAAACCAATGAGATACTTAAAGTAATTTAATGAAAAACACTAATCATGTTTGTTTCTTTCATGCATTATAAATTAAACAAAAAAATGTATCATAATTTAGGGATTGTTTGTAAACAAAAATCATAAAATTATGAGACTATCATGAGAAATAATCAATATATAAATCGTAGTATTCATGAGTTTAAGCACAAATCACAAAGTTCATCATAATATATATTTTCTTGCTCACCACACAAAAATTATACATTGTCCCTAATGTATGCACAAGATGCTCACGTGCTACAAAAATAATCAACAAAAATAAAACACAAAGTAAAAAACTCTCTTGAGTTGTGAGTATATGAAAAGAAATATACTATGGTGTTGGTGGATATGGTAGACTGTGTGATGCTCTGTGGACAAGTTGTTGTTTTGGTGTTGTATGCATTAAAACTTAAACAAAAAATCATAATTTAGGGATTATTTCTAAACAACAATTAGAAAATTATGAGACTATCATGAGAAATAATCAATATATGAATCATAATATTCACGAGTTCAAGCACAAATCACAAAGTTCGTCATAATATATATTTTCTTACTCCCCCACACATAAATTACACATTGTCTCTAATGTATGCACAAGATGCTCACATGCTACAAAAATAATCAAAAAAAAAAACACAGAGTAGAAGACTCCTAAGTTGTGAGCATATGAAAGGAGATGCACTATGGCATTGGTAGATATGATAGAGTGTGTGATGATTTGTTGACTGGTTGTTGTTTTGGTGTTGTGGGGCTACTGAAAAAGAAACATAAGAAGTTAGTTTTTAAAATAAAAAATATTATATTAATCATATTTAAATTATCAATTATTATTAAATAATTAAATTATATATATGTAAGTAATAATAACATCAAATTATAATACAAAACATAAACAAAAAACTAAAGTTAACTTTTATCCAAACTTGAGAATTTAAAAAAAAAGAAAGATCTCTCGAAAATCTAATCTATCATCTTATCAACCCAACCTTTAAAACCTCTTCCATAAAATTTTCACATGAAAATAGTGAGGCCAAGATTGCAATATTGTGTGGGAATTTTCCTATAAATAACTTTCTGTACGATTTAAACACCAAATTTTGGAAAATTAATCTCTTCTCAACTCCACATTAACTTAACATTTTTTGTTGAACTCCAAATATTAAAACCATTGCGGTTTCAAGAGTTTAAGTCGAAAGATTGGCATAGTGGTTGACTCTTTATCCCCAAAAGTAATAGATCCAAATATTCAATCTTCAGTTTGAAGGGGTAGAGATAGACAAAGGAAAGAGTTAATCCAATTTACACATTTTAATGAACATAAAACAACTAAGTCACACTCAAAAATTAGGAATATATGCATATATTTATTTATTTATATTACTAATATAGTTACATATTATCATTTAATGTGATAGTTTCTTCTCATAATGGAACTTACTCTAGCCATAAATATATATTTGTAGATATTGTATCTCTTGTTCACAAATAATGGCAATGGCAATGTTGTTGATTTAAATACATATAACAATTTGCTACAAAGATTACAATTTTGTTCTCATATATAAGTGTTAAGATATAGGTGATTATATATTATTATTTAATTTTGGACATTATTTGATAATTGGACCTAGTTGTGTTTATGTGGGACTCTTTCAAGACAAGTTTGATAAGTTTCAAATTATAATTAAGACAGGATGTGATAATGGTTATCATCTGAAAATTTTAACTTAAATTAGGGCAGCTGGATATCTAAGGATTATCATCAATATTCTTTAGCTAAGATGCTCATCTAAGTCGTGGAATATTTTGATTCTATCGTTACTTGAAATAGCAAATCTTTATTATATAATTTTGCATAACTTTATTTACAAAAGGAGTAGAAAGTAAAGTAGGTAATGGTTTTGATGAAGATCAAGAATCTGGGTATAAGAACATGCGGAAAGCTGAATTATAGATGTTGAATCCTCCATCTACGAACAGATTGTGACCACTGATATATTTAGCCTCCTCACTCGCTAAGAAAAGAGCTGTGTTGGCAGCATCTTCAGCTTTGAGTGTAACACCCTTGAGGTTAGCAATCGAGTACATTGCCTTCTCTAGTTCCTCACTGTCACACCCAACAAATTTAGTAGCTAAAGGCGTTGCAAGCGCAAAAGGTGCTAGACAATTGACCCTGATCCTAAATTGTCCTAGCTCAACTGCAACATTCCTTGTCAGGCCTAAAACCACATGCTTGGAACAACAATATGTGTGTGTCGCACCACCTCCCACAGTTGAGCTGAAGCTAGCCGTCGAAATTATGTGTTAAGTTATAGCTACATTTTCCTTTGTTTTGAACGTCCATTAAGAGTAATTGAGCAGCTGGTCTTTCTGGGTGTTGCTGAATTTTTCTATTAAGGGATCACACAATTTTGGGGTCGTGGTTTTGGTTGATTGCATGATTTTCTGCTGCTGGGTATTCTTCCATCCTTGAACGACAATTGAGGGTTGTCTTGGGTGATTTTGTGGTTGTCATTTTTGGTGTTGGTGTGCGTAAATTTCAGAAGTTTTCGCGACTTTGTAGCTACTATCTTTGTTGTTATTTTGATGCGAAAAACTTCAGTAGATGTCTTGGTTGTTGTAGCTCTATTGGGTTAATATTTCGGTAATGAAACGTTTGTTGATTTGAGACATTTTTTGGCTGTTGTACGTGGGATGTTTCAGTGACTATATCGAAGATTTATAGCAGATTTCTTGGTTGACAACTTCCCGTTCTTTCATTGATGAAGTGACATATTTAGAGGATTTTTTTTTATCTCAAATGTTTTCATTTATGTTGGATTTTGTTTAATCACTTGAGTTGTTTATTTTATTTCATTTTCGTTAAACATTGTTTGAGAAAATCCTCTGTTGAGATTAGTACGAGGCGGTCGTACTACTAGGCGTGAAATTCTTTCACTGGTTGTGAGGACGAGGGATAGTGTCAAAGGTTGAGTGGTGTCGGTTCAATAAAGCCTTGTATAAAACTATTGTTATTAGTGAAAGAATTAAGTTAGGTGAGAGCCCCGCAGATGTAGGCAAGGTGTGCCGAACTATATTACCAAATTTTTTGTGTTTTTGTTATTTCGCTTTTGATTGCTTTTGTTTTTGTTTGTGCTAGAGACGACCACGGTAAAATTGAAAAGTTTGCAAAACTACTACCCCTTCGTTTTTCTTTTCAATTGGTATCAGAGCAAGGTCATCGACTCAGAACTTGGTAGCAAGTTGGTGCAGATTCGGGTTTCACAATTATAGTCATATGAGAAGGAGTATCAATTATCAGGCCACCGCCGTTGGACGGTTCCAATTATCCTGCATGGAAATTACAGATAAGAGTCTTTATTCAGCCACAGGGAACAAGAGCATAGAACTCGGTGTTAAATGGCTGGACACATCCGATGATTACTGACGATAAGGGAGTGACAGTTTTAAAAGATCCATCTGAAGGGACAAGAGCTGAAGAAGAAAGAGCACTTGGAAACTCATAAGCATTGCACGCAATTTTTAGTGCTGTTGATGAAGGACGCTTCTCAATGATATCAGCCTGTGAATTAACTAAAGAAGCATGAGATACTTTGCAGGCTATTCATGAAGGGTCCAAATCTGTGATAGCATCAAAACTTTAAATGTTAGCTTTAAGGTTTAAAGAACTAAAGATGAATAAAAATGAGACTATTGGGGATTTTTATGAAAGATTGCGCGATATAGCAAATCAGGCACATCAACTCAGGAATAAATATTCCAACCTAAAACTAGTCAAGAAGACGTTGAGATCACTACCTCCAATATTTATTCCGAAAATTGCAGCATTCGAGGAGGCTCATGACATCAATGAATTGTCATTGGAGAAGGTAATTGGAATTCTTACAAATTTCAAAATGAATTTGTTGAGGGGCAAACAAGAAAAGGGCAAAGGATTGGCACTACAAGTTGAAACTGGAAAAGGCATAAATGATATAGAAGATGAATATGATGAGAATGAGGATAGGGAATTATTGACAAGAAATTTCAGCAAGTGGTTAAAGAAAGTAAAGAAGGATAGATCTAATTTTAGGCAAAATGGTGGGAGCTCATCAAGCAGTAATTTCAAACAACAAGGGAAAACTCAAAAGGGTGAAAGAAAAGTAAAGAAAATTCAATGTCATAAGTGTCAAAGCTTCGGACATATGCAAGCAGAATGTGCTAACACCTTGAAGAAGAGAAAAAGGAACTCCTATACAAGCACTTGGAGTGAGAATAAATCCGGAAGTGAGTATGGTAGTGAAGAAGAAGCTGTGAATAGTACTGCATTAGTTACTTTGTTCAAAAAAAGTCCAATTACTTGTTTAATGGTAATTGAAGATGAAAAAGTGACTGAATCAGAAAATTTTGGGAAAAACGCGGATGATTCAACTCAAAGCTCAATCTCAAATTATTACAGTGATGACAGTACTTCATATGATAAAAAGGAAGGTATTTATGAGAAAAATGAGAAGTTGAAGGAGAAAAACTCTTCTATGAAAAACATCATTAATGATCTAGAGAAGAAGTTGTTGTCTACTTTAGATGAGCTTGGTGAAACAAAATTGAAGTTGGTCAGTACAGAAAAAGGAATAAGAATGTTAAATGGAGGTACCAAAAAGCTAGAAAAGTTGTTGGAAATTGGCAAGGCTAAAGGAGATCTTCAAGGCATTGGCTATAGAGCTGAATATTCCAAGGTGAATGATGAGAAATATGACATATCCAGATCTGTCCAAAAAGAAACTTCGAGGAAGAATTGAAGGTTTGTACCCACATGTCATTTTTGTGGAGCTATCAGGCATATAAGGCCAAGATGCTACAAGATGTTACAAATTATGTTTTAAATGGGTTAAAATCGAAAATCTAGACACTCTCTATTACATTTCCAGCAACAACCCATGTTACCAAAGCACTTTTGGGTTAAAAAGGGTCAAGTACAAGCACAAAGACATAATGAAGGAAAAATAAGAAATTGTCCAGATTCACAGTTAGTTACTACTTTTGAAGAAACTATTCAAACTAAGGGTAAGTCGGTTACTTCAGATGAAGAAATCAACCAGACAGTTGATGACCGAAATAATGTGACGAGGAAGGTTTGAATTTCTTCAAGGGGCACAGGGACTATGTGCTTTACATTTTTGAAGTATAGTTTTACGTTATTTATTAAAACAAAAAAAGGTTCGAAGGAGTTATCGTTTAGGTTTTCTGAGTTTTTTTTATTTATGGGCTTTTTAAGGTTCAGTTGGTTGATGTGTATATCAAGCTATGTTTGATGATGGGGTTTTTGAACTTAATGAGTCGTATGTAGATGACTTTGATGTGAGTAATAATACTTTGACGAATATTTTGATTGGTGGTAAATTGTCATTTTGGCATACTTATGATTCTTCCGCTGCACTCATTGCTGATTTTTATGCTTCTTTATTTGCTAAGATTGATCACATTGAAGGCATTCTTCGTTTTGGTATTATTTTGTCCCAAGGGGGAGACATCATATTGTTTTTGGTGACTGTTCAATTTATGGAGAGATTTTAAGGTACCTTCGTGACTATTAGTCTTACTTTTTGACATCTTTTTGTCCCAAGGTAGAGAAATTTGGATGATTGGATAATTGTTCATTATTGTTTCTTTGAATGTTTCTTGAACTTGAAGAATTTGATAGATGTTCTTTGAAACTTAATGTTCAATTAAGGGGGAGTTTCCTTATGGTTTGTGAATTCAACGTTATATGTCCAATTGTCTCCTTTAGGGGAAGTTTCAAATATGTAACAAATAATGCCAAAAAGGAGGAGATTGTTAAGATATAGGTAATTATATCTTATTATTTAATTTTGGACATTATTTGATAATTGGACTTAGTT
Organism: Erythroxylum mucronatum; assembly: GCA_027563825.1. Lineage (NCBI taxonomy): Eukaryota > Viridiplantae > Streptophyta > Magnoliopsida > Malpighiales > Erythroxylaceae > Erythroxylum > Erythroxylum mucronatum. The sequence continues at coordinate 2,241,938 of JAOSBP010000002.1, read as the reverse complement.
GTGTTTATGTGGGACTCTTTCAAGACAAGTTTGATAAGTTTCAAATTCTAATTAAGACAGGATGTGATAATGGTTATCTTCTGAAAATTTTAACTTAGATTATGGCAGCTGGATATCCAAGGATTATCGTCAATATTCTGTAGCTAAGATGCTCATCTAAGTCATGGAATATTTTGATTCTGTCGTTCCCTGAAATAGCAGATCTTTATTATATAATTTTGCAAAACTTTATTTACAAAAGGAGTAGAAAAAAAAGTAGGTAATGGTTTTGATGAAGATCAAGAATCTGGGTATAGGAACATGCGGAAAGCTGAATTATAGATGTTGTATCCTCCATCTACAAACAGATTGTGACCACTGATATATTTGGCCTCCTCACTAGCAAAGAAAATAGATGCGTTGGCAGCATCTTCCTCTTTGAGTGTCACACCCTTGAGGTTAGCAATCGAGTACATTGCCTTCTCTAGTTCCTCACTGTCATGCCCAACAAATTTAGTAGCTAAAGGTGTTGCAAGCGCAAAAGGTGCCAGACAATTGACCCTGATACCAAATTGTCCTAGCTCAACTGCAACATTCCTTGTCAGGCCTAGAACCGCATGCTTGGAACAACAATATGTGTGCATCGCACCACCTCCCACAGTTGAGCTGAAGCTAACCGTCTAAATTATGTGTTAAGTTATAGCTACATTTTCCTTTGTTTTGAACGTCCATTAAGAGTAATTGAGCAGCTAGTCTTTCTGGGTGTTGCTGAATTTTTCTGTTAAGGGATCACATAATTTTGGGGTTGTGGTTTTGGTTGATTGCATGATTTTCTACTACTGGGTATTCTTCCATCTTTAAATGACAATTAAGGGTTGTCTTGGGTAATTTTATGGCTGTCATTTTTAGTGTTGGTGTGTGAAAATTTCAAAAGTTTTTGCGACTTTGTAGCTACTATTTTTGTTGTTGTTTTGGTGCAAAAAACTTCATTAGATGTCTTGGTTGTTGCAGCTTTATTGGATTAACGTTTCGGTGATGAAACATTTGTTGATTTGAGACGTTTTGTGGTTGTTGTGCGTGGAATGTTTCAATGACTATATCGAAGATTCATAGCAGATTTTTTGGTTGACAACTTCCCTTCTTTCGTTGATGAAGCGGCATATTTAGGGGAGTTATTTTTTATCTCAAGTGTTTTCGTCTATGTTGGATTTTGTTTAATCAATTGAGTTGTTTATTTTATTTCGTTTTCATTAAACATTGTTTGAGAAAATCCTCTGTTGAGGTTAGTACAAGGCAGTCGTACTATTGAGTGTGAAATTCTTTCACGGGTTATGAGGATGAGGGATAGTGTCAAGGATTAAGTGGTGTCGGTTCAGTAAAGCCTTGTATAAAACTATTGTCGTTAGTAAAATAATTAAGCTAGGTAAGGGTTCCGCAGACGTAGACAAAATGTGCCGAACTACGTTACTAAATTTCTTGTGTTTTTGTTATTTCTCTTTTTATTATTTTTATTTTTATTTGTGTTAGAGACGACCAGGGTAAAATTGAAAATTTTACGAAATTATTATCCCTTCATTTTTTTTTAGTAAGTATGTATAAACAATTAGTCATTGAACTGCTATCAATTTACTAGTCGCAATCTTCAAGGTCCCACAGTCGCTAGGAAGGATGACATCATTTTTGGTTACGAATTGTGGATGACATCAATTCACATTAAACAATGCTATATTTTTAATTTATTTTAATGAATGTTTTTAAAAAATTCTTAAATAGTAAAAGTAAGAGGTTTATCATATTAAATTGATTTTTAAATTGTTATAAAATTGATATATAATAAAAATAAAACTAATTTGAATAATTTGAAATAAAATTAAAGAACAAGATTATTCTTATTTATAAAAGTTGATGTTTAATTAAAAACAAAAATTATTAAATAAAAATGTTCTAATTAAATTTAATTTATAAAAATAAATTAGTTCACAGACATCAACTCATTAATTAAAATTTTTGTGATTGAATTGATTAAGCAGTTTAGTTTTTTTAATCATTTATTGTAATATATAAATTGTCGAATAATTATTGAAAATGCATAAGAATATTAGGATTGTTTTGATAGAGATTGGATAACCATTTTCATCTATAATGCTTACGTGTTGGCTATAACTTCTCGATATTTGTCTCAATACATTAAATGTAATGAGATGCTCACAAATTCTTAGTCGGCCATCATGGGGACCATATAGGGCAAATTAATCTGTCCACAGAAAAATAAACTTCTTTTTTTTTCTTCTGTGGATCATAATGTCTTCATTCTATTATGTGGATAATTGTAACGTCAAACTTAGTCTCATACTCATCCATTTAAGGAAATTGAAGTTTTTTTGTTAAATAACTTGATAATGTGTCACATTTTATTTGTGATTACATATTTATATTAGATTTTTACTAGAGTAATAACATTAAGAAGATGTAAAACTTTTTTAAGATTTGATTAGATCGAAATCAACTTAAAAACAAACATCTAAAACGATATTATTTTAATTAATTATGTTTAAACATTACCATCCTTAAAAAGATTTATTGAAAAGTCAAGGGGAAAATATATTTTAAATTAATAATTTTAATCAATTTTACAATATTAGCTAAAATTATATATTATATTAATAAAATATACAAAGTTTCAATTTAATATTGCTTGCATAAAATACCACTTAATTATATCCATTTTACATCATCACAACAAGTGGCATATATTAAAATAAATAATTAAAGAAAATATTTTTAAGATTTTGTTAAATAATTATGAAGTAATAAATCTAATGAAAAATCATTTAGTTTGTAGGTATTGTCAAACACAATGTATCTTTCTCCTTTACCACATGTCTAGTGATGTAGAATGAGACCTCATTACATGATATTCTATTCAATGTCAATAATATTAATGATAGAATAAATAGGAAACTATACTTGAAATTATAAAGCATATTTGTTCTAAAATAATTCAACATATTCAATAGTTGAATTACGTTCAACCGAACTAAAAAGCTATACAATAATACTTCCTAATTTTGATCATTAATAGTTTAGCATAATTAGTTTGGCAGGATTCAATTTTAATACAGTCGTTTATAATGGTAAACATGGAGACGTGTTTTAGATCAATACGGTAGCAATATATTATGAACAGAATATATTATCATTTCTTCGGGTCTGAATTGATAGCAAGTGAACACTACGAATATTCTTACTTTGTATGAAAATATTAAATCTTCGAACTTTTGCCTTGTACCCATTTAATAAATTTCTAAAGAAGAATATAATTTATATAAATTATTTAATAAATAAATTTGTTTATATATATATATATATATATCATACATTTATGTAATAATTATAAATTATATTTTTGTATAAATTAATGTTTTGATGCTTTTTTATGTAATATTTCTAAACATATTAAAATATAAAATTTGCTTTACTTTCTTATAAAATCTATTAAAATTAAATTATATACTGATTTAATTAGTAGCTATATATTTTAATATATTTTATTTTGAATTGACTACTCTCCTTTTAAATGTATTAAATGAATTGTAATCCCTTAATAATTGGTTTAAATTAACACTTTAAAGGCACGTTCTACCACTCGAATCATGTTTTGAAAACTAAAATTTTAATTTTTTGACACAATAAAGTGCACAAACATTGAAAAACAGAAGAGGTGCATCAATATGATGGTATCCCTAATATCAGAAGGAAAAAAAAAGATCAATCAGAGTTTATAAATTATTTAATTTAAGAAAAATAGCCTAACAGAAGTGGAAGACCTAATCAATTTAGCAAGGAATAAGTTATTCGAGTGTGAATGAGACTTCCAGAATCAGAAAGCTAAGATTTTATAATATCTTCCCGAAATAAAAATCATAAAAATTTCCAAACCTCTAAATTGATGTTGATATGTGAAGTGTTTCCAATTTTAAGTTTGTTAAGAGATGTGAATCTTCGATTCTTTCTGTCACCACTTAAAAGTTTAGTTTCACGTGGAATAAGGAAGATAAGACAAGGCAATGGTGTACTTCATACATTCAATGATCGCCCTACCCTACTCTTTAAGTGTTGTTTTAAAAACAATTAATATGGTTTTCTAAATTTTGAATTAAATAAAAGCATAATTTCATTTTTAATCTAAATGAATTTTCATAGAATTGAATATTAGAAATATAAATGATATTATTTTAAAAAAAATTGACACTAAAATAAACAGAAATTAACGCCTAATATGGTTAGTAGAATAAAATAGAAGTGTGTTAGTTATTCAAGGTGATAATATTAACTTATTTTCTAATAAAATTCTTAAAATTTATAAAATTTGAAATAATTATTTTTAAAGAGTATAGGTAAACTTTTACTATTTTGATATTTTATAGATAAGTTTTAAATATGATAATATATTAAAGTTTATTGTAGAAATAACACTCAAAAATTAACTTTTAATTGCATAATAAAATTTTGCTCTTTTCTTAAAAATTTTGTTATAGTTATTATTTTTTATACTATAAGAAATATGTTGTGAATAAATATTTAAATTAAAATTTAGACTATTAAAATTAAAATAGTGAAATTTTATTTGAACTTTATTTCTTTTACAACGTGCTTTGAGTTGGAGAGTGGACCTTGCCCTACGAACACAAATTGATTGAGAGATTAGCTACAACCTAACGCGTGGTTCTCTATGAATTACTTCTTTAGAATTTAGTTGACTAAAGCTTTCACACCTTGTCCAGTGTTCAATGGGATTGATTTACTTCCTTGAAGAATTGGAAGCTCATTCTATAAATACCTACATTACCTTGATACCATATCTCAAACTTTCATTCACTAGCATTTCATTGCTATTTAGTATCCTTTGAGACCCTTCTTTCTCAATCTCCAATGGCTCTTGAACCTGCAACTCGTGGAGAAATAATTTCTGTCCTTAGCATCGACGGAGGTGGAGTAAGAGGAATTATTCCGGCAACTATTCTCACCTTTTTGGAGGCCGAGCTTCAGGTTGAAATGCAGGGATAAGATTGATTAATTAAACTTGTGTGTGTTTGTATACATACATGTGATAGATATGCTAATTAATGATTAGGTTTGGTTCGTTTATTTGTGCATTGCGATGATTTATATTAGTGATTGTTTGACCATGCAAATTGCAGAGGTTGGATGGCAAGGAAGCGAGAATTGCAGATTACTTTGATGTGATTGCTGGAACTAGCACTGGTGGCC
>JAOSBP010000002.1:2132604-2155947 GCA_027563825.1 Erythroxylum mucronatum | reverse complement strand
ATCACCAGACGTCGGATCTTCAAGAAAGCTCCTCAACCGATCACACTCTCACAGGTCCCTCAAGAAATGAAAGCTCTGATACCATTTTGTTGTTGTTATCTATCGACCATACAACTATCTAAAGAATATAAACGAAATTATTAAGGAAAGAATGAAAGAACAGTAGGAGAACTAGAGAGAGAAAGACTGAGAATGGAAACAGGGGTGAACAGAGGAAGATGAAGAACTCAACAATTTGTTGAGTTTTCGTCAGAATATTATTGAATATCAACCTACCGAATGTGTATATTGAATCATATTGAATTACAGTATTTATAATGCTCAATTCCTAACTGTCAAGTAACTGACATTCCTTGATTTCTTGATTTCTTGCTGACTACTTCTTTATTCTTTACGCCAACTGCTCCTTTATTCTTTACGTTGCTACATGACTGTATAAGAACACTACTCTTGTCGGAATTTTTGAGACACTGCTACTACAGGGAACACTTATTTTTCCGATTTCCTTATACTAAGGCAATTTGGAGTAAAATCTTGCATATGTTACCTTATAATCTTTCTGGTTATAATTGCGAGCAGACATTAAAGCAGGTCATAGGTAATTCGAAAAGGAGTAAACTCAATATTGTTCTCTTCAAAGCATCATAAACAATTGTCATAGACAACATATGGAGGGAACTGACAAGAGGGTAGAGAAATACTTGCTTTTGGATAGAGTCATCAACTTTATTAGTGCTTGCTTGTATGCTAAACATATGCAAGAATCTCTGTCTATGGATATGAAGAGAATGTGGGGCTTTTAATTTTTATATTTTCATAGTAAGGCTTATGTTCTATTTTTTGGCTTCTTCCTTTAGCTTAGACAATTGCACTTAGTTCCCTTTACAAGACTAGGTTTCTATCTTTGATTGTAATGTTGATCTAATTTCTTCTATAAATTTCTTCATTCATTTTTCAAACAAAAAAATACTTCGTCCTAAAAATAAAATATTAATTAATAGTTAAATTTTAGTTCAATGTTTGACATTATAACTTTCTTCACCAACATTGGACTCTAACGAAGTAAGTTCGTGTGATTAATTTATCTGTACACACCTATGCGACATTAACCGACATTATAACTATGCAATCCTTTCGTTTAATTTCAACAATGCTGTGTGGTTGCAAAAAAAAGTCAGTAGTTTCAATCATAAAGAGAACTTTTTATATCTTAAATTTGCTCAGAACGTAAGTTAACCCTTCATTTTCAATTGTCAAAACTAGTTTTTTTATATATATTTAAGTAAATTTAAAAAATTCTTTAATCTTTAAAATTTTCCATTTGTTTAACTTTTAATTTTTCAAAAAATTCATTCCCTTAAATTTCACTTGAAAAATAAAAACGAAACATACATAATATAAACATCAGAGGTGAACTGATTAAATGTCACTACTATAATAACCTAACTCAATTTCCAAATTCCATATGAATAATTACATTCAATATAAATTAATAATTTAATATAATTATAATAAATTCTTAGTTTGAGTCGGATTTAATTAGTTCAGTTCAAGTTTAAGAAATGAGTTGAATCATCATATAAATAATATTTAATTAATCCACGTCTAATGTTCATACCACGTATATTTCATCTTTTTTTAATTTAAAGTTTAAAAGAGGAGATTTTTTAAAAATTTTGAAAATTCAAAAGAAATTTTTTAACAATTTTAAAGATTAAAAGCTTTTTCTAAGATTGATTTATACTTTTTACAACAAAATTTAAAACTAGCTTCCAAAAATGTTGGTAGGATTGGCAAAGAGGTAGTGAGGAAGTAGAAGTTTTAAGATATGCCAATAAGATGCAAGATAAACAAAAACAGGACAAAAGCGAGTATACGGTGGTCGATTTTTACGAGAAAAAGACTTAGAATTTTGAAGCTAACAACTTTTTCTGGTGTCATGTTTCTTTAAGTGTCCTTCCTCAGAAATACCATCCACTTGGGATTGGGAGGAGGTACCAAGAGAAGGAAGAAGGTGAAAGAACTTTGGTAGTTCAAGCTTTACTTGTATTCTTTGGTTTCATGAAGAATGGCTGATGCTATATGCATTTTCAACAAGGTTTGGAGATCTTGGCTATGGAACTTGCCTTTCTCTGAAGCAAAAGTTGTGGTTCTTTTCCTATTACTTTGTTCCTTCTCTTTTTATTTCCTGAACTTAATGATTACATGACAGGTTTACAGGTTATTTAGTAGTTTTTGTCAAGTTTCTTGACTTGGTACAAGTGTAGCGATAATGCTGCGATCTGATACTTTCTAGTGAGCTTAGGTTCTGACCATTTCAGTCGCCTTGTTTTTCTCAAAATGATCCAACAGAATAAAGCACAAGACCCCATCACTTTATCTCTTCTACGTACTTTTTTTTCCCCCCTTTTTCATGGAGAAATATAGATGGAACCCACAGTATGATTCTAAAACTCCATCGTCTTTAACTTGTATGTTCATGTTGTTTTCCAATTATAGTTTCGTATTCTTGTCTAACAGGATTAACTTTCAACTTCCAGGAATCATTGAGGGCTCCTAAAAAATCTCCATTGTTGCCTAGATTGGTGTTCGTAACTTTTGCTATGATATGTGGAGTTTATATTTGCTCCATATGTATAAAGCAAATAAGCACCCAAGGAACTGCCAAATTCCTGAACATCAGAATATTCCAGGAGCCGTGTAACACTTCAGGTATTGAGCAATGGGAACTTCCCTACGTGCATTATCCGAAACCTGAAACATTTGACAGGTACCCTGATAAGAAATTAAGTTTCAGCATGCTTTCTCGGTTTCAGATTTATGTTAGTTGATTATAATGATACACACTTGTAGGGAAGAGTGTGCCTGCAATCCTGTCCGATACTTTGCAATCCTGTCAATGCAAAGATCAGGAAGTGGATGGTTCGAGACGTTGTTAAATAGTCACATTAATGTCAGCTCAAATGGTGAAATTTTCGGATCCAAAGAGAGAAGAGCCAATATTTCTGCAATTGTGAAAGTACTGGACAAAGTTTACAATCTCGACTGGTTCAGTAGTGCTTCAAAGAATGAGTGTAATGCTGCAGTTGGATTCAAATGGATGCTCAACCAGGTAATTCACTCAATAATTCTACACAAATCGTAGACCATTATCTTGCAGTTCCTCTGGAATTAACAGTTCCTCGATCAGATTAACGTGAACTTCCGATCCAATTGACCTGCAGCAGAATCAACCAAAGGCAGCTTTTCTTAGTCTCACTTCTGAGTTGAATCTTGTCCATGATGATTTGCTATTACCATTTTTTCGTAGGGAGTATTGGAACATCACAAGGGCATAGTAGATTATTTCAACGAGAATGGAGTTCATGCAATATTTCTGTTCAGAAGGAACTTGCTTCGAAGAATGGTGTCTGTGATGGCAAATTCATACGACAAAAGTAAGAGGTTACTGAACGGAACACATAAGTCCCATGTTCACTCCTCAGAGGAGGTGCTCCATCTCTTCTTATCACACTCTCATGCACCTTGTTAAAAAGCACCTGTCTCTAAGCTGACACATTATTTGCAGGCAAAGGTTCTTGCAACGTACAAGCCGACAATAAATACCACAACCCTACTAGCCGAACTGAAGCATGTAGATGACAGAGCGATTAGGGCCATAAATTACTTCAGGACCACCCGACACATTGTAGTTTATTACGAGGATGTCGTGGGAAACAACACCGTAAGGCTTAGGCTACTATGTTTTGTCTGTTGTTCAACTTTACCATCATCAAACCCTTTGATCTTCTTCATAGTTTCTAATGGCTGAAAACTTTGTGGCGTTTCAGAAGCTAAAAGAAGTGCAGGACTTCCTTCGGTTGCCATACAGAGAACTTACGAGTCGTCAGGTTAAGATCCACACATCGCCTTTATCAGAACATATCGATAACTGGGATGAAATCGAACAAGTACTTAAAGGAACATCCTACGAAAGCTTTCTTCAATCGGATTATCAGATGTAGTGTCATTTTTTGGGCTGTAGGAGTTGGGAAGTCTGTAAATAACAGCTTTTCAATCAGTTACTTGGTCTGTTGGTTGTTCCCATAAGGATTATTTCAAGAGCTTTAATTAAATTCCAAGCCTTTATTCATGTGGATAGGAAGAGAGCATTCGAATTGTCTCCTACATAATATATATATATATATATATAAATTTATTTACTCTTATTTTTGCTATAAACAATCTGGTAAAAGATCAATGAATTGATTAGAATCCGAATAATATATACAAAATGGTTCATCTAGAACCAATCAGAAGGGAAATTAGCTATTTTCCTTCTGCATTTTCCCTTTTCTTCCTTCAGAGACCGACCTGAAAGCCATCAGGAAACCATTCTAAAAAATGAATTTCATTTCATGAATCGACTTTCTCCTCCCTTTTGATTTGCTCTTTCCTGTCCCTACATACTCTATGCTTCCCACATTGTCATACGACATATCTGAGACCAATTTAAGCAGCAAGATCAGCTAATGACTCTCAGCCATTGCTTGGTCCCACTTCTGATTTCTCTGTTTGTCTAATAACAAAGTGGTCAACTACCTTAACAGAATTCAGAGGGTCCTGTTGAGGAGAAGTGGCTCTCCATTTGCTAGGAAACCTTCGATGGTGGCTCATCTGCTGCGGTAGCTTTGGCTCCGCCTCCCAAAGTGAATCCAGTTTCCAGGTCTTTGGTACCTGTTTGCTGAATTGAATTAGAAACATGCGGACAGAAGTTACAGGGAATAATTCTAGGTATATAGATATCGACTACCACGAACAACTAATCTCATATGATTGGTAAAACATCATATAGCATGTAATTGAGATGTTCATGAACATATAATCAAGTACAAACTGAAAATAACTTCGTCAAAACTTTTGTGGAGAAAATAAATCAAGGCCAGCTTGTTCATATACATGTATCACCAGCTTGTTCATATACATGCATCACCTGCTCATGCACATCATAGCACTTAAAGGACAAAATAAAATGTTAAATGAGAAGCAATAATTTGTAAGATCCTACTATGTTAACCTATCTAAAACAGCCTCTCTACTAGTTAAAAGTAAGGCTGCATACTACTGGATTAACCCAGGATTCACGTGTCAGCGGAACTTTCACTGGATTATTATTGTTATACTAAACCCAAATTGGTCACCATTATCATAATTCCAGTCCTAGGCATAAACAACCACAAAACCTGCAGCTTTTAACACAGCGTCTAGAGCAATTATAAGCATAAAACCATCCTCTAATATGGGCAAACAATCACCCAAGTATTTTAGTTCAGAATAGTGGACCCATAACTATAAAAAAATGATTGTAAATAATAGCCAGCAACATGTACTTACTTTATCTACTGCAAGTGTGAACACTTCAAGATCCCCATCCTTATTGATGTGAAATCGCGTAAATGCTTTGTAATTAGCAATCCGAAGGGAGGAGAAGGCCTCATCAAAGTGTAAATGAAGCCAATTAATGCCGATGTAGAGATAACTTCCAAAAATCAGTGAAACGACTGGAGTCGAGAAAACCCAGTAGTAGAGAAACACAGAAGCGTAATAAATTATAGCGCCCCCTCGTGACAGTGATGCCAATCCCTTCTTGCAAATATTATTCCGTGTGACAGCCATGACCTGACAATGTCTCTGGTGAGTATATAACATTACTCGAGTGATAACACCATAATTAAGTTCCTACCTCAGGAACATCAAATGCAGACATGAGATACTTGATGCATGCAGGATAAAGGCCAAATGTCCACTTCTCTATGCGAGACCGAAGGCCAGTTGGATCTGGAAAGTGCTCACTTTCCACACTTCGGTACCACTGGTATAATGTATGATAACCTGGAATAGATCATTAACCACTATCACATAATCAGTGATCAAACAACTAAATTTTGGACCACCAGGGAAGCATCACTTTTGAAGTGGGAACTATATTTCAGGTGAAAGATATGGTCTTATATACTACTGATTCATTGAAGTATAAGATGGCATATACACCACATAAACAATTTTTATATCACATAATCAATACTCATAACAATCACCTTGTAGAGAACCCACATAGCAATCTCTCTCATCACAATCATGACAATTTTAGACAGAAACAACTGAACTAAAAACCCACTTGCTGAAAATTCGAATGCAAAAAAAAAAACAGAAAAGAAAAAAATACTTGCCTGAAGTTGCAAGCAGCTTATGCCTGATGCATGTTTCAACACCCACTTCCAAGAGCAGCATAAGAATCAGAGCTGCTGACAGGTGTGAGAAAACATGAAGAATTCCAATTATTGCCCGTTTCCTTCGAGATATCTTGGATGGGACAAAAGTGATTGCAACACCTAGCAATAGCAGAGCACCTAACAAGGAGACATAAGACTGTCCCAGCACATATAGAAAAGAATTCCACACTGTGCCAAAGAAACTTCTCAAGTGGCCAGAAAATGAATCAGCTTGGAAGATGTGGTCGAGCTTACACTGGAAATGGAAGGAGAAATAAGTAAATTCATGTCTATGTACCTTCCAACATCACATCGACCAAAGTTTTAGGAAGGTGCAAGCGACACTTTATTTGACTATGAATAGAAAGCAACAATAGCATCCACACCAAAAGTTTTAGGAAAGTGCAAGCAAGTTCATAAAAAAACATATACAAATAGGACAGACAAATTCAGTTTCGGATTGCAGATCCAAATAATTTAGGCTGTTCATGCCTAAAGCTCATGTAACAAGCATGAAATATGGAAAGTGAAAAGAACTGAAGAGACTCACCTGTGGGAACAATGAGAAGCTTAATACAAAGTAAATAATGCCTCCAATAAAATCAAATTGCCAGTTCTTCTTTCGAAACTTCAAAATATTTCCTAGTGCAATCTGCATCAGATGAATGAAAAGCTAGAGAGTAAAGAAATGGAAGCAACTACAAAGAAACACACCATAAAGAATAAAGATTGAAAATCATCATGCAAAAGTTACCCTGCTTGAATCTTCTAGAGAAGGATAAGCAGCCTTGGTCTCATAGGTGGTACCATAGAATCTTTTGAAATTACTAAATACATGGGTAGGATGTAAAAAAGCACCACCACAGCCATTTACAAGTAGATGTTGCACGTGAACTGGTCCATCAGATGGAACATATGAATGGCGCATGTAATGGTGCAAGTCTCCAGCCACTCGAAGCTTACACCTTCCTCTCAAATAATCACATATAAGGTGAGAGACATTCTTTCCAGAAACATCATTCCAGTACCAATCATGAAGCCAATTAGGTTCATGTGTAACGATGATGACAGAATCATTCTCGCCAACCTGAATCAAAGATAGGTAAATGAGTATCTTGTCATTACTACAAACATATGAATTAGATGTCATATAAGTTAGCCTACAGATGGTCCAATAGCTAATAGAAGATGATTCTTATCATAACTGGTATAATATGATATGTTGCAGAATCGATAATTTGTTCACCTTGGCATTTCAGATTTTGAAACTTGTAACAGCTAATATGAAGTACAAATGCATGAACATAGAAAAGGCCAAACAAGTTGACAGTGATCGCATCTCATTCTGTACATTAAGTCCCGGAATCCACGAACATAGTCAAAAGAGAAAAAGAAGTACCTTCTGTTTTATTAATTCTGCAAAGAATTTGAACTGGTACACATCAATGTCATTATGAAGTGCTAAATCAAGACCAAAGACCCACCATCGTTTAGGGAGTTGCAAGGCGAAATAGCTCTTCTTCTGAGGGATAAGCCAACCACCCAACCAGCTCTTGTGACATATATACCTCATGAAAGTATGAAGCCCATCAAACCAATCTGCGAAACCAAAAAATGACTAGCTGTGAAGCGATAAACTATCTTGAAGGTCTTTCCATCAGAAGAAACCATGGCCAAGTAAGGAAACACATATCAGCAACAAGGTTAAAGAAATCACATCAGTAAATACACATTCAACACAAATCTTAAGACTCAGAACTCTTATTGGCCAGGAAAGAAATTTTTTTAAAAGAAATCCAAACAGTAACAAACCATGGTTTCCAGGAATGACAAAACACTGAGGCCCATCATATTGCTTCAGTTCAGACACTCCACAGGGTAGCTCAGGCTTGTCAGCTGCTATATGCTCTGGCTTATACCATGGTGGGGGCTGTAGAGCATATTCAAAAGGACGAAAGAGGCGCTTCTCATATGTGAATGCTGATGGATTAGGATATCTACAACAGAACCATGATATGATTAACTAGAAAAGGCTTTTATTCAAGAGCACAAGACGAACAAAAATACTTTAAAACATACATAGATGTTCACAAACGATAAGCTTTTTAAAACCCTCTTCTGTTGCACTTAAAAGCCAACAAGTAAAACTGGGACTTAAACAAAGTATTGCTAAATGCAGAAACAAAATTTTAAAAGCATATGACAAAATTACATATCTGAAATTATCCTTTTATGTTCTAAAACCAAAGATGACTTGTGACAACTAAATCCTTTGAAAGCAATGCCAAAAGCTTTGCCTACTGCTACAGGTATACAGGACCTTATGTGACTGAAGAATTTTGGGGCAAAAACTGTTAGACAAGCAACCATATACCAATCTAATACAAACAATCCCACAAAATCATTTATATGATGTATAATAGAAACATAACAAACTTACGCAAGATCTCCTCCTATAAGAAGGAAGTTCCCACGCGGTAGAGAAAGCACAGAATCACCTCTTGTGATGCGAAGCGAAGGTTGTGCAAGTAGCCGCGCGACAGTATAAGATGGATTCCCTCCATCACCAGTATCAGCCATAAAGTCAAACCATATATCTTCCTTTTCACTAAAATGGTCATATAATGTATCTCCTTGAGCTCCATCTTGCACCTTGTTCATTGCTGCCTGATGAAACATAATGGAGACAGATAGTGTTAACGTACTGAACAGTATCCAAAAAGTAAGAAACCATAAGATAAGATGGATCGGACCGACCAAAGTTGAAATTCACCATTCATTTTAATGTTAACATTATAAAGCAGAGCAGTTAAAAAAGCCATGATCAACGATAATCTTATTTGATAATGGTCATTTTAAATATTTGAAGGAATAATTTGCTGTCAACCAACAGCTTTCCCTTCTAGTAGTGACAACCAAAACTAGGCCACTAACAAAAACTCAACTACAACAGAATTTACAGAGTCAATCTCTTTACTCAGCATATAAGCAATATGACCTACTGAAATTTACTTGTATGGAGAGAATGAGGGCAGAACATATCTCAAGAAGAATAAAAGACAACATGACACATGAACTAATATCATATAGCAGTATCATTACCTGCATCATACGCATGTCAAAACGACCAACAAACACTGTAACTGATACCAAGAGGTCAAATACTGTCTTGAACAGATCAGCAGAAGTTCTGCAACAAATAAGCATTGTAAAGTAAGAATAGCTAAGTGAAAAGGGCTCCCAGAGATGACGCACTGACAAAAACAAGTGAAACAAGGGAGCAAAGCAACAGATACCCTGAATACCATGGAACCATGTCCAGAAAGTCAGGTTTCATCTGCTTCTTCTTCAACTTCTCATACTCCTGGACTGACAAAGGGTGAGTAAGAGCCCACCTGCATACTCCCAGGACAGAATGAATTAGGAGAGAAACTAAATGCAGTAAGAGTGACGCAAACAAGAATAGCATAAACTGAACAACATAACCAAATCACTTTTCCAATCATAACTCTAGCATTAAAAGAGGCACAATGGATTGACACAATCATCCTTTACCTACCACCCCTCTCTTATTGATAAGATGGTGATAGATTGATGAAATCAAAATAAGAGATCATAACCACCTTCCTATATGATCAAGGAAGAAGAGTTGGCAGCAGAATGAAAGAAATACCGATGAAACAATTTATATAAGTATTACAATCTCCAAAAAAAAAAATTAAAGATCTTGGGAGGGTAGAGTACCACAAATACACCAAGGTGAATCTCATTGAACTGGTTGTTACAAAAAATTTTCTTTTTGGAACAGTTAATGCCGAGTGTAAAAGGTAACACGCAAAAGATATGAATTGACACTTACCCAGTTGACCTTTCCACTACATAGTTGGCAATGTATAGGCCAATAAATGTTGCCCATAACGAATATATTGGAGAAATTTCATCAGACGCTGCACATTCACTTCCTGTGCAGCCTAACTGCACATAAGGTAAGAAAACATGAGAAGTTTGGAATGAAGAAAGACAACCATCTCAACATGTTTAGAGCATTGCTTAAAGTCATCAAAATTTTAGAGCTTGCAGCTTTACCTCCCCATAAATAACCCATTTGGACAAAAGGGGATAGTCACTCGCTGACCCAACTGGAGCAAACCAAGATGAGCAAACTTGGTCCTTTAACTCATTCATACGAAGAAATTTTGCCAGCCATGTATTTCCCTCCCCTTTCTTCCTAAAAGAAAACCAACCAGTACTTCTACTTCCAGGCAGCTTATGTCTTGTGATAGCACGGTTACCACAACGGCTATAGAAAACACAGCAGGCTACACTGAGGACCTAATTCAAACACGGGACTCAAATCAAGAATAAGAATATGTAGCAGAGGCAAAACCTTGTAACAGGATATGCAGAAAGGACCACATGTTTTTGGAAAACTTACAGCACAATTCTGGAGAATGGTCAAGATCTCTGGCCTTTTTCCAGCAACACGAGAAACAAGACCAATGTACCACAGGCCATAAAAGATTATGTGGAAGACGAGAAGAAACAAAATTGATGAGACATAAATTGTCAAGAATAGGGACAAATTCATCCTCAAATCCACTCCCATGGACTGAAAACTAGGGAGATGATACACAGCTGCAAGTAAAATCCAAACAATGTACCTGCAGAACCACAAATGTGGAAGTAATTAACACCTCAATCAAGCTCAACACAAACACCTCAGACAAGTATTAAAATTTTTGATAAGGGGAGTAAAACACAAACTTACCAGCGACTGAAATTTGAGTAGCTGGGTTTGAAAGTCTTCCCTAGAAATGGTGAAGAAAAGAAATAAAAGAAACCAAGCAGGCAAGCATACATAGACCACCATTTAACGTTCTTGTCCAGCTTCTCTATAAGGGTATGCATGTTATCCGAAGAGATAAAGAACAGGCAACCAATAACCACAGCAATGATGGCATGGCGCGAATGCTCGTGAGGATAAGGACTTGTGTACGCCAAGATAGTCCTCACTCTCTCCATTCTGAGGGTATCTAACAAATCAGAACCCATATCTCAATCTTGCACAATTTCACTCTCTCAAGGCAAGTGATTCAATAGTTCCAAGACTCCGCAAGCACCAATGACAAGTTGCAGGATTCTGAACGAATACAAAAATCAAGCAAGACAAACCTAAACTGATTATTACTCACCTTCATTTCTCGTTATTCTCGTTAAAAAAATATAAATTATTTACCAGACCCTCAACGTCAAAGAAGTGGTTAACTAGCAGAACGGACACTAGGGTTTAAACATTTTTTTTAAAGTAAAGTCTCGAAACACCATGAACATAAGACACCAATCCCAGAAACAACCTTAAAATGCACAAACACAACCGAAACAAAGCACTCCTCCCAATTCCAACAAAAAACACAAACACATCTATGAAAGAGAGGAGCGAGTTACCTTACGTGACAGAAATGAAGAGCGAAGGCTAGAAAGAGAAAGGAAAGCGAATGCGTGCATGTGCTGAACTAAAAGAACACAAATGAGGAATACGGATATGCTATTATCTCAAACCAATTGACTCGGCATCTCGGATGTCTGAGAGAACATAACCATGGTATATTCTCTTTCAATCCTCAATTCTGCTTGCAGAACAAGCTGTTCTCTCCATTTTCTTACTCTTCTTTAAAATAATATAAAAGGATTGAAAATTGAAAATTGTCCCAAATCAAACTAATGCAATGAAACGACCCTTTGTATTCGTCTTCTTTTTGCGTTTTATTGGTTGACTAACTATTGGATCGTGACATTTCCTGTGATTGAACTTGCGTATCAAACATTCTCTTCCCTATCCTTTTCACACCAATTAACGTGGTCGGTCGGGCCGGAAGTTATGCGATCCAAATACCTTTTTGGGCTTTGGAGGGTTGGACCGTTATGGTTGGGACTGTAATCCTGTTTAAGAAATCTTATACTCTTGAAGCCCAACTTAAACCCAAAATTTGACCGAGTCGGTTGAGTCTCTGTTTCTTACTTACGCACAAGTCTGCATTCTCCACGTGCAATATGACGGTTAATAAAATATATTATCAACCCCTCAGCCGATCTACGTGGCAAGAGCTCCAACAAATAAGAACCTCAATTTTGTCACAACTTCACTATGATTAGGGTTAAGAGCTCTAAAATAATCATTGGATCCTTATCTATTATTTAATTTTGATTTAATTTATTATTTACATGATTTATTTAAGATAAATAATTTTTTAGAGTTTTGTGTTTATTAAATAATTTATTTGATATGACCCAATTTCATTTATTTGAAGTCAACTAAAATTAAATTCATCTAAATAAAGTCTTAATTAAAGACTAATTAAGATTTTTATTTTTAGATGAATTCAAACTCTTACTTAGATAATTATGTTCAGTTATGCTTAATGACTTACAAATAAATCATGACACTTTTAAAATGATTTAATTATTTAAATGTAATAATAATTATAGACTTATATTAAATTTAGGAGTTTCGAATTGAATGTTCAAATAGCAACCTTAAAAAGTTGCCCTTTTCCCGGCTCTAAGGATTTGTTCGGATAAGTTCTCATACTTCCCTTGTGTAAACAAAACCGAGTGAGTGACCGTGTTGTTGTGACACGACGCGAGAAGAAGCAGGTGGTGTCGTAATTTGTGGTTTTTGCCATTTCATGAAAATAAAATAAAATAAAATAATATATCAAAATATCAAAACAGTGAAGGGTGTAAGTGTATAATAAGCAAAGAGGTGGCGGCGGATCAGGAACGGAGAAAAAACCAAAGTGGTATCACATGCATATCCCCTTTAACTTTTGTTTTCTATTTTTCCACTAATCCAACGGACACTATCGTCCCATCCAACGGTCCTAACGACAACCGCGTTCATCAAAACCAATCCGATTTTTTATTTATTTTTTCATTTTAACATAAATCTTCTCCTTAGACCCTAACCCAGCCCAATCCAACCCTACCCTTTCTTTCTCTCTCTTTCTCTCTGCAAACTCAGATTTATTACTCTTCTTTCTTTTTTCTCGTTAATCTTTGTCTAGTCTGTAGCGGTTACCATTCGAGAGTAAGATGCAAAGCGGCTCCGATTCGCAGCAGCCACCGCAGAAGGAGCAGAGTAATATTAATAACCAACGCCAACAACAACAGCCGCCGCAGCAGCTGCCGCCGCCGCTGCCGCAGCAGCAGCAGCAGCAGCAACAGTGGATGGCTATGCAGTATCCGGCGGCGGCCATGGTAATGCAGCAACATATGATACCAGCTCAACATTTTGTGCCACCGCCGCTGCCTGCACAACACTACATGGCGTATCACCAATACCATCACCATCCTCCGCATATGCAGTCTCCGCTGCAGAGTCAGGGATCTGGTGGCGGCGAGAATAAAACTGTTTGGATTGGTGATTTGCATCCTTGGATGGAAGAGAATTATCTCCACAGCTGTTTCGCTTCCACAGGCGAGGTAGAGTTGGTTTTACGTTTCCGGGAATGAGAAGTTTAGTGCTTGTTATTAGAACAGATACGTGAAGTTTATAATATGTTTTTAGTTTTCTAGGAATAAATGACTAATGCATAGTTAAAAAAACAATTTAAATGGATTTCATGACATGAAAATCTACGTGCATTGTTGATGATGTACGAGCTAATAGTGTAATTGATAATGAAATAGTGGCGGGGAATTAACGCAGTTTGGAAGATTTTCCTTGTTAGTGAGATATGTCAGAATAAGCTAGATTTAGATTTGCAACTCCTTTTGAAACTCTGCTGAATTGTTGTGTCTTTAGGATGAGGAGTATAAAAACTTTTAAGCTTAAATGGTTAAAGATTGATTACATTGTTTAAAGATACGAACTGATTATATTTTTGTTTTTGCTTTTTCTAACACATAGTTATGTAATGTTCAGATTGCTTCCATTAAGGTTATCCGCAATAAGCAGACAGGTTTGTCAGAGGGTTATGGATTTGTGGAATTTTTTACTCACGCAACAGCCGAGAAAGTTTTACAGAACTATTCTGGTATTTTAATGCCTAACACAGAACAGCCCTTCCGTCTCAATTGGGCTTCATTTAGTACGGGAGACAAGCGATCGGATAATGCTCCCGATCTTTCTATATTTGTAGGGGATTTAGCTGCTGATGTTACAGATAGTTTGTTGCATGAAACTTTTTCTAGTAGATATCCATCTGTTAAAGCTGCAAAAGTTGTATTTGATGCCAATACTGGGCGTTCAAAGGGTTATGGTTTTGTAAGGTTTGGAGATGAGAATGAAAGAACGCAAGCCATGTCTGAAATGAATGGTATGTACTGTTCAAGTAGGCCCATGCGCATTGGTGCTGCAACTCCAAGGAAATCCTCTGCTTATCAGCAAGCAGGTATTTGGTTTTGCAATTGGTTTTCATAAATATAATAAACCGGTCTGTCCAAACTACGATTCATGACTTAATTTTGCTACTTACACCTAGCTGTTCTACTTTACCTTTTGAAACATTTTTTAAGAATTATCTGAAGATTATCCAATCTTCTTGATCTCTGACTGTGATCAATAGCACTTATTCTGTTTGTAAGACATTTGTAGGCAAATGGATATTTTTTTGGGGGTTCCCTTGTCTTTTTACGAAAAAGATATAACTTAATTCCTGCATAATTTTTATTTATATTTTCCGATAATTGATGATTGATCCTTCTTCCTTCCATTTGTAATACCTCACAGCTATTACAAATCCACTCTTTGATAGGATTTTTTTCCCCCTATTTTGCTATGAATTGTGACCAGGAATTATTTCTCTTCCAGTTCTTGTCTTAAGGTAGATTTTTTTTCTGAAAGAGCTACTTGTAAAAGAGGTTTGACTTTTCCATGTTCTTTCATCTTATAAATCAGTCTGAGACTTTTATATATTTGTTCTTTTTGTATTTTACTTTCAAAATTTCCACAAGTTCTACCTTTCACTCCAAGGTTTCTGTTTGTTATCCTTGAAAAAAGGTACATTTCACACCTAGATTGATTGTCTTTAGAGTTTAAATTCTTTTGTTCCATAACCAGTCAAGAGGTATAGACAGTCATAAGTATGCTTTTAATGGTGAACAGAATTTGGTAACAGTTTCATAGCTTTGGATTGAGATGCGGGACTAGATGCTGTTTACTCACGTATTTCATGTCATTTTTTCTCTATTATATTGGATTGTGTTTGTAAAGTCTCTTGCTTTAGATAAGTTAAATATACGAATGGTCCTTACTTTTTCTTCTAGATTATTTCATCTTTAGCAAACAATTCTGGGAATGTTTTAATCAAATTGCTAATGTTTATAAAATATGAATCTTCATGTGTTGATGTTGTAATGATAAATGTACTTGTATGTAAATCTGATGGCATCATTATTGTTGTTGCTTCCTTCCTTCGTTCACACTAATGGCTGTTTTGATTATTACAGGTACGTACTTGCTTTGTTGGAAATCAGTTCAGAATGTCAGATTGTAATTTTGTTTGATTATACGTTAGAGCTAGGATAGAGAGTTGGTTGAAGGAGCCTCTGGGACCAATTTGTTAGATTTGTGAGTTTGGATGCAATCTGTAGGAAACAATGTTGGCTTTCAGGGAAGTATGATTGTCGCTATGGGCTGCCTATATATTACAATAATATATAGTAACATCTAAAGATCCTAGGCATTATCACAGTTGGATTCTTCAGTGTTCTTGAATAACAGAATTAGTGAAACAAGAATCTTTTACTAGGGACTAAATGCTGGACAAAACAAAGAAGGGGATGGAAGTTGGCATGGCCCTTATGGCTGAATTGTTTTAACTCATATACGAATTCTGGCATTTATACTGATCATGGCAAAAACATTTCTTTTCTTTTCTCTGTCCTCCAAACTGACAAAAGTTCAAATGCAAGGCTATATTACTATATGTGTAAGTTGATTATACTTGTTTTTATTTCCTAATGGTATGAATTTCCAGATCTATTCATCTAGTTGCATTCCTATGGATGTTGCTAATATAAACTAAACATTAAAGGCTCACCTTGTTTGGCAATTTGCTCGGTCACTTTATCTTCTTCTTCTACAATTTTCATTTTTCTTTCTAGGAGGATATGCATCAAATGGTGCTTCTACTCAAGGCTTTCAATCTGATGGTGATTCCACGAATACAACAGTGAGTTGTCAGTCCTGTTGAAGTGATTTAATCCTAGGAACTGTGCATAAGGTTCTTGGAGTAAACATTTTTTTCCTGTAGATATTTGTTGGAGGACTTGACCCTAATGTCACAGATGAAGATCTCAAGCAGCCGTTTTCTCAGTATGGTGAAATAGTATCTGTTAAAATACCAGTTGGTAAAGGATGTGGGTTTGTTCAATTTGCTAACAGGTAAAGAACTTTGTGATTGTCACTTCACTTTGTCAATGAGGGGATACTGAATTATTGGCAATTTCTCATGATCGAGTTTCTGTATGATTCTCTCAACCATGTTTGACAGGAGTAATGCTGAGGAAGCATTGCAGAAATTGAATGGGACTGTAATAGGGAAGCAAACAGTGCGTCTTTCTTGGGGACGTAATCCAGCAAATAAGCAGGTAGGCATTATCTGAATAATAATAGCCATTTTGCATCACTTTCTTTACTACTTTTACGTTGATTTGGTGTACATGTGTACATTTATTTACCTACCTCCGTCCCTATCTTATATTTATGTGGTCTAATAGTTGATGGCAGGAATTGTTTAATCAAGCTATAAAGTTTGGCACAGTATTGTACAAAATAGTGGCATTACCACATTACCGGGATGGAAAAGCAGACACCTTAGCATAGATATACTGCCAACTAGGTGTCTATAACAACTTGCATTGTCGCAGATCAAGTTTCCTACTAACATAATCTTCACTTGTTTCCAGCATCTGTTACAGTTATTTATATGTTTGTTCTTGGTATGCAACAGTTCAGAGCCGATTTTGCCAACCAATGGACTGGTGCATACTACGGCGGTCAGGTGTATGATGGTTATGGATATGCTTTACCACCATCTCGTGATCCAGCAATATATGCTGCGGCATATGGGGCTTACCCTGTGTATGGAAGTCATCAACAACAAGTGAGCTGAATGATAATGCACCGCGAAGTTTTGCTCACGCTGTAAGTGGGAAACATTCTAGTTCCGGAAACCTAATTCTATTGGTAATGTAGAATTCTTATAAAATCCCTCCAAATTTGTGGAGTGGAACTGAATTTTGATGACTTTTAGTAGCAGTTCCTAGGAATTTAATTTATCAATTTGTTTAGGATTCTGGCAGCCCGAATAGGAACCTATTTATGGAAATACATGGTTCTGCAAAGTCTGTGTGGTAGTGTGTGTTTCATGAATAAAATAGTTAAAAAGAGAGCTTCTACATGTGTGATAGTCTCTTGCTCATGAAATATAGATTCATTCGTCCCTTATAAGAAGCAGTCGGTCCAAGTAACTGAACCAGGTTGCAACTTTCAGGTACTTAAAATCCTGTCAACATTCAATTGTTGCTTGCAACACGTTCATACTGAAATGATCTGTGGCTTTCCCCTTGTGACGAATTAGTATTAATGGATCGTTCCGGATCAGGTATTTAAACTTGATTGAACTCGGTTTTAAACAAGGCTAATGTTATTCATAATGAGTAAATATGTTTTCTAATCATAGGTTAAGTTACACCATAATAAATAGTCGTCAATCTTAATATGTTGCCCTCTTCATTCTTTATGGTTGATACATACGGATAAAACAAAATCACGCCTTAAAGCCAGATTCTGATTAGAACTAAAACGTCGTGAATGATGTCTGCATTGCGATTATAATGTTAACGTAATAAAGTGGCTTTGAAGTGTCCCAAAGTTCCCCGATCAGTAGGGAGCTTGTTGGGGGTGTTGGAGAGATGATGATAGGCAGGTACGATCGAAGGACGCGGACAATGATGGCCACAAGTGGGTGTCTATTTTAACCTTAATTGGCTCTTCAGTCTATCTACGATCTCCGGAGAGGTGTGCAAGTGCAAGTGCTCCTTTTGGAATAATGTAATGTAACGTAAAGTAAGTAACGTAATCTATTGTTTTGTGCTGTTCCCCAAATATTGGAGTGCGTGGTTTTTCAGGCCCACAATCAAACGATACTCCTGTTAGGAGCAGGTTCATCTTAGTGTCAACAGCACTGATGCAGCGGCGCATGGGAGAGAAATGGGCACGGAGGTACGGAAATATGGATGAGCTGGCAAGTGTTGGACTCATGGGGCGCACGACAGCCTCGGGCTGGGTAGGGCCTGTGGGACGCAAGTATCTCTCTTTCTTCCCTTTTTCGGTCTTAACCTAAATTATAATACTTCCCTCCTGAGTGATCAGTATAATATTGAATAATAATAAGTTCGTTTTCTTACATATATTTGGTAAGAAATATAGTTCCTAACTTCCTATACAAATCCTTTTTTCAATTTTAATGTTTAATAAAAAGCTTTTCCTTTGTTTAAGTGATGTGCAACTTTTTTAATAATTTTTAAATATTTGAAATATAATTCGAAATCTTAAAACATCTAAATAGGGGTGAACAATTAATAAAGTCACTACTTCAAATAAACAATTTATAAATTATTTATATTTTAAAAAATTGTACTGATGGACATATAAAAATATTTTTGTTGACTTTATAATTTTAAAAAAATATTTGCCCTTCTCTAATGAAAGCAATTTTTTAATTTATAACAAAAAATGTGTGCATATTAAATTGATTCATTATTCAATCGTTAAAGTTTAAAAAATTAATTTTATTGTTCCTAAAATTTATCAAAAATCACAAATATGAAGTCACGTATTGAACAACTCACTGCATTAATGTCAAAAAAAAAACAACTCACTGCATTATTGTTCTCTATTCTCTAAAATAGAGGAAGATGGAAATGGGCAAGCTGAGTGTCAACATAGAATCTTTTTAAAATTTTGATATTGGTTTGAATTAAATTAATTTTATGTTTGAGATCATTTAAACTCTTTTTTATACTCCCTCCGATTCATAATAAGTGTCGTTTTAGAAAAATGCATGCTTATTAAGAAAGTTAATGAAATTATAGGTATAACCTTATTAATACTCCCATAAATTACCTTGAAATTGTGATATGTGTAATTAAGATGAGAGAGAAATTGCATATTAATAAGAAATTGTGAGATAAATTGCATATTAAATTGTCTTGAAATTGTGATCTGTGTAATTAAGATGAGAAAGAAATTAAAGGTTAATTTTGAAAGTAAAATTATAAACATGCATACAAAGTCAAGAATGACACTTATTTTGAATAATTAAAATGTATCTAAAACGACACTTATTATAAATTAGAGGGAGTAATATTTTTAAGTTTTAAATTGGATTTGATTAATCTGAATTATTTTGATCAGATTAGAATTAAAACTGAATTCATTAGACTAGATTTAAGTCAAAATACAACTCTAAATTTAGGTTTAATAAGACATAATTAGGTGCAATAATGACATAATCTGTAACTAATTAGACCTTTCTAAAATACGAATTCAAATTTAATTCAAAGTTTAAATGGACTTGAATTATGCAACTTGAACTTACTTTAATGAACTAAAATAATATTATTTTAGAGTAAAAGTTGAGTCATTTAGATTGAGTATTGCATGAGCTCTTTGATTCAAACTCAACTCATTTTTTAAATAATTAAATTTAATTTATTAATTTTAAATCAAATCAAACCGAAATAATATGAACATCTATACATAGCAATAATATTAAATTGGATCGAACTTGGACCAAGAACTTAGGCTTATCCTAAGATCAGGCTCAATAAAGCCTAAAGTTTTGAACTCGAGCTTAAATTAGAGTTAAAGTTAAATTTAATTATTTTTAATTTTAGATTTAAAAATAATATTATTTTAGTCAAAGCCATGCGATCTATATTTGTTATATTCAAATTTTAAATTATGCTATTTTAAATTTAAAATTTAAAAATTAAACTTTAAAGTCAACCAACTCGCTAAATTTATTAATTTCTAACTCTAAATGCTATCCCTATTCTCTCTTCTCTAGGCTTATTTAATAATATTAATATCACCTTTGGGGAAATTTATCCCACACGCTACTTTATCTTCAAGGATAACTCTAAACGGCGACGGAGTACAAAAGAGAAGGAAGGCACACATATGATTGGTTGACTGCTATCGAAATCTGCCACGTGGTACTTTGAATCCTTTCACGGTAACCTATTTTTAGAATGCTGATAGGAGGAGCCGCATTTAATAATAACTTTGTCGGCAGATATTTTGGATTTTGATTAAATTATTAGGAGTCGGTGGCTAATTAATTTGGTAATTGCGAACCTTTGCTCTCTCTCTCTCTGTCCAACATCGCTCAGCCCATGGCACAATCGCCACTCACTCTCTTCCTCCTCACTCCGTCTTCCCCTCCTTCTTCTTTTTCTTCTTTTGCACCGCCACTTAACCGCCGAGCTTTCGGTGTCCGAGCTTCGGCCAATCCTAATGCTGATTCTCCGACGTCGTCGCCGCAGGTTGTGGTCACCAGAGAACGAGGAAAAAACGCCAAGCTCATTAAAGCACTGGTACATTAAAAAACGGAGTTTGTTTGTTTATTTCCTATTAGTCTTTTTATCTACGGTTTCTTTAAGTGCATTTTCGGTTTGGGGTGGAAGTCAGAATTTTGTGAGTTGAATACTGATTTATTTTTCCATGTGAGTGAATAGTCGTACCTCGATGAGGAGACTCCGTCTTACAAGGGCATGGGATCAACTGTGCCAAATAAGCTGATCCATGCCTGTGCCACTTATTTTTAACCACATATTTGTGTACGTCTTACAAGGAATCTGCTCTTTGAATATCTATGGCAATAATAGTTATTACTATTTCAAACGTGACAGGCGCTGAGATTTGCAGCTTTATTTTTTGCTGTGCTTTCATACGAAGATTGGCAGTAGTTTGTGTGGATTTGCCGATTACTGTTGATTGTTTCGTTCCTTTCTTACGGACTTACCCCTTTCTTTGGGCTGATATTGGGGTTAAGGTGAAGTTCCAGGTTTCATGTGGCCAAAGCGTTATGTTCAGTACTTGCATTTCTCTGACGGGCTTATTTGATTCAAATGCAATGTGAGAAAATAGTTCATTGTATTTCTTCTTGTTAGTAATAATCAAGGTGTAATCTTCTGTTGGGTACAGGCCAAACGGGAGATTAGTTGTTTGGAGCTTCCTCTTATTGAGCATGTAGAGGGCCCTGATCTGGATAGGCTTCCATCTATATTAAGTGGTAAGTTTTCGAACTTTGAGGTGTAACTTCGTGATCATATGGAGCATTTTTTGTTTCAGGAAATGTGCTTCAGGAATGTGCTGACTGACCTAATATGATTGTTCATGAAACTACCGACTGAACTTAAGTTGTATGAACGTTTTTGGAATATAACTAGAGAGAGTCTCTCTTTTCCTTTTTGTTTATTTATCTCTCTTTCTTTGGACGAAGTAGATCATTGTGCACGATATCTCTTTTCTGAATGTGCATGTTGGATAATATCATTTCATTAAACTTCCATTGCTATCAATATTTAGCAGCGTGTTTTATTTATAAATTATGATGAAGTTGAGCTGCTCATTGGGTGTAATCTAAACTCTACAAAGTTCTCTTGTACCTCTTCTTATTCTTTTTGGTGATCGCAGATGACTCATTTGACTGGATTGTCATTACTTCTCCCGAAGCAGGTTCAGTCTTTTTGAACGCTTGGAAGTAAGTGCTTAAACTGCCTTGTCAACATTGTCGGCATAGTTTAGTTACAACTACATTCCTTGATCTTGATGTGAGGATCTGTTGGTTGATTTTACTTGAGAGAATCCCTATTCCCTTGCTTGCACTTCCTCTTTCTTTAATGGCCCATCTCCTTTTTCAATGAAGTATTTGTCACTAAAAAATACTTACCTGGGAGTAGAAATAATGCTGCATTTGGCTTAACACACGGTATGCCCAAGATAAGAGTTTGCTTGTTGCTTTGAGCCTCGTTTTCATCAAACTTTTTGAACTTGTGGTTGCTGAGGAGTTAAAGAAAGTTATTTTGCATATAGTGTCATTTTGAATTGCGCTGTGCAATGAACGCACATAGAGGTGCTATTACTTCATGCATTTATTTTTGATTAGGCTGTACATCATGTTATTGATGTTATTGAAAAACGAATGATACTTTCTATTTGTTTGTTTAAGTAGTACACCATTATTCTTTGAAACAATTAAGATCATCCCTAATTCTTGGTACCTAGGGCAGCTGGAAGCCCAGATGTGAAGATAGGAGTAGTTGGAGCAGGAACAACAAGTGTCTTTGAGGAAGTGATGAGAAAATCAGAGCGATCGCTTGATATTGCCTTCATGCCATCAAAAGGTACTCACAAATATACGCACCCATTTTTCTGGGCTTTGTGATTTTCAGATGCAATTTGTCTCACTATAGTTGTTACATTTTGAGTTTGCTTCCTATCTAAGA
Source organism: Erythroxylum mucronatum (assembly GCA_027563825.1). Taxonomy (NCBI): domain Eukaryota; kingdom Viridiplantae; phylum Streptophyta; class Magnoliopsida; order Malpighiales; family Erythroxylaceae; genus Erythroxylum; species Erythroxylum mucronatum. Next base: position 2,133,175 of record JAOSBP010000002.1, on the reverse strand, counting down.
TAAATTTGCCTCAGTTTACTGCTTAGTGTGGAATTAAAACAGGTTACTGAAGTTTCTAATATAAACCCTAAACCATAGCATGTGTCTTGTTGCAGCTGAGAGACTATTTCTTGTATAAATGATGAATCTGCAGCATAACTAGGAGAGTTTTTAAGCCAGACATACACTTTATTTTGTAAGTCAAAGAGCTAAAGAGTTCATTATTAAGTGGAATTTCTTCCTCTGTATGTCCATTTTCTAGTTGAAGGGCAGAATGTTTTGTTCCCACCTTATCTAAACTAATTATCTCTTCTTCTTCTTCTTTTTTTACTTACATGTTTAATTGATCTTCAGCAACAGGTAAGGTCTTAGCATCAGAGCTTCCCAAGAGTGGAAATAAAGGATGCACTGTCTTGTATCCAGCTTCTGCAAAAGCAAGCAACGAAATTGGTATGCGAGATTCTTCAATATATTTGTTACGGTCCCGAGTCTGGGATCGAGTCACCGAATGATTAACCGGAGATTCTTCTCCCAACAAAGGGTTTTTACCCTTGTTCTTCCTCCTGGATGTACCTATAATTGGTAATCCAAC
>JAOSBP010000002.1:2121517-2132504 GCA_027563825.1 Erythroxylum mucronatum | reverse complement strand
CTATTTATAGGGAAATCTCCTTACAATCAAGAAGAATAATAGAACTAGAATTCCTAACTAAACAATGATTCAGAATCTTTAATAGACTCCCTTTCCTAAATAAACTCCTACTGCCAACTAGAATTGCTAACTAGGCAAGGATTTAGAATGCTTAATAAACTCCTACGAATGCATCCATAACAATATTCTTTCTGTATAATAGTTAAAATTTTGTCGGAGTGAGTGGCATTGAATGATTTATGGTTTACTGTTATCATGCTCTGGTATATACCTATCCTTTGATTGTATTCCTAATTTTTTTGTAATATTATTTGGCCTTCTACAATTTTTGACTTTGTATCATGTATGATGTAAGCTTAAGAAAATATGTTTAATTACTAACTCAAGGGCGTTAAAATTTTCAGGGTTTTTTTTTTCAATATTTAGCAGTTCTTGTCGTGCTTGAAATTTGATATTTAATAAGAGTTGTGCAAAACTGATATAGATGTGCATTTTGCTAATGTTTCAGAGGAAGGGCTATCCAGTCGTGGATTTGAGGTTGTGAGGCTAAATACGTATACAACAGTAAGTGTCTTGATTTGGGTAGTTTCAATGGACTCGTCTATATTTTCTTATATTACAAATATTCTATTTGCTTTTCATGAGTTCCAACCAGCAGTAAATTCAGCCATGTGCGACCTTTTTCTCGAGTATTTGGTCACCATTTCTATTAGTTTTATGTATGGGAACATTGCTTACCTGTGGTATTACATGTTTACATACTGTGTTTTCTTTCATCACTTGGCATGAACTGGATGACTTCTTTTCCATTACCAATGGGTCAAATATGCTGATTGTCCTCATATATATTAGGTACCTGTTAATCATGTTGACAAAAGGATTCTGAAGCAGGCACTTTCTGCCCCTGTTATTGCTGTTGCATCTCCTTCAGCAGTGCGGTTAGTAGTTTTCTTTGACTTTCCAATCCAATTTCATGGAAAATGTATATATTTCTCTTTTCTTTTCATTTTACTTTTTGTCGTTGATAATTATATTTGTATTTTCGACTTTTTCATTATTGTTCTATATCAACCATTAGAACTTTGGCACCTATGCATTTGATGTAGAAAGAGAACTAGTTTATAGTATCTTTAATTGTCAGAATTTTTTTCCTTCTTGAGGATACATCTAATTTGTAGGTTATTTAATTGGATTATCAGAATTTTTTCCCTTCTTGGGGATATGTCTAATTTGTAAGTTCTTTAATTGGATTAAAAAAATAAACTGTCTGTCTTAATATTATCAAGTGGCAGGATTCTTATATGTTTTATGCTTTGGTTTTATAAAAGAAATATGAGTGAGTTTTTATAAAAATTCTTAATTTGAGTGTTGGGAATTGTGCTGCTTTCTTTTTAAGAGTGGTTTCTGAACTCTAGCAAGTGATGTTTAGGAATCTATTGGTGCAACGCCATTATTTTTGTTTGTTTTTGTTCCTACTTGTTACAAACTGTAGCAGTTATTCCTAAACATTTCCTTTGATTTAATTCTTATTTGTAAATATCAGCCCCAAAGTCTAAGTCCTAGCAAAACTAGAATAGCCTCCTTAAATTTATGATTTGCGTGTGTTTTTATAGAGTAGTTGGCATATTCTATGTTCATCCTACATCAGCATTTGGGCATATTGGACTTGTGGGAAGTGAAAATGCTTTGGGTTTTGCTTCATACGGTGGAAAATCCATGAAAACACCTCCACCTCTTTTGGCTGCTTATTAGTTGTTCAAGTAGTTTTCTTTTGGTTAGCTAATTTGTTCATATGGCTCCATTGGAACAGAGCATGGATGAATGTTGTTTCAGAGCTGGAGAAGTGCGACAATTCTGTGGCCTGTATTGGTGAGACAACTGCTGCAGCTGCAAAAAGATTAGGCTTGAAAAATGTGTACTACCCAGAACGTCCTGGTTTTGAAGGGTAAATCATCAGTTCCTTTTATTTGCTTTCTTGATGTCATTCTCTTTCCAGTCAACATGCTACAATACTTGCCAGTTCTATGTATGAACTCATAAAAACAGTGTCTTTGTAGCTTGCGTCAGGATGTGTTGCTCATATAAAGTACTGAACAGATAAGACTCGTCATAATATAAAATAATTCCTTCTTAGATCGATTATTTCTTGTCCGGAATTGCTGCCCATGGGTGTGACAGGGTGGAGAGTTTGTTTATCATTACAAAGGAAGACAGATCTTGAAATTTCTTTTATTATGAAGCTTCAATGTCTCTTAAGTAAAACTTTTCTGGTTCATCAACGTCGCACAGTGTTTCTCCCATTGTCTAGTGACATTTTGGTACTCCGAACAAATCCTTATTAATATATCTTTAATAGACCAGTAAATGCCTATCTATTAGCCTTGTTATGTGCCCGTTTGAACAATTACTGGGCTGGGGATAATACCTCATCTGTTTCTGTGGCAGGTGGGTGGACAGCATTCTGGACGCATTGAAGGCACATGATAACTCATAACAACTGTCCAGGTAGCTTTTTTTTTAATGCATTTTTCTTTCACGATTTAATCCTCCTGATTGAATTTAAGAAATTTAATTGAGATTTCCTAGTTTCCAATTGATGCTTGACAGGCTTGGAAGAAACCATGAGGTGTTAAATGGTTGCTACTCCCTAAACCGTCAAGATCCACCTTGTTGAGTTTGACATTTTTGCTAGCAGAGCATATAATGGTGTCAAAATCCACAGGCATTTGAATGGGTCTTCGTTACTTCAGAGGATCAGTAAAAAGAGTATTGAAATGCTATTACTTGGAAGTAGCTTTGAAGATGATTCTGCGACAAGCGAAAACTCATTTTTTGTATATACGATTCTTGATTTTGATTTAATTTAATATACTTCTCAGCCCAAATTGTACTCTGTAATCCTTGTGCAGTTATAAAATCATGAAAATTTGCTCTCCCTAGGTATTGCAGAAGCTTGTACCTATGTAGTCGGGATATCACCTATGTGAGAACAGTCTGAGGAAGTAGAATCCAAACTGAAGAAGAAAAAGAAGCCAAAGTTCGTGTTCAGAATTCCTGTAACTGATAGGAATTTTTCATGGAGATGTGCCCCAGTCGTGGCATTGTGACACGATTTTCACTTTTGAAATGAAGTATGGTGAAAGGAAATGATATTATCTCATTTATTTTCATCTTTTGTCTTTGTTCATAATTATTCAAACGAAAAAGAGATGATTGGTCTTAACAAGTAGGTGGAAGTTTGCCATGAAGGAATGCTGAGATCATGGTTAGAGCACGCTCTGGTTGGTAGCTTGGAACTGCATTCCCAGCTCCTCTTATCGTGGTAAATATTAGACCTTCATAACCCTCCACGTAACCTCCAACCTGTAAGAACAATCATCATATAAGGGGAATGTAGAATATCCAGTTTGTTTACATAACTGCAGTGTAAAAGATGGAATCTTTAATACCTCATTACTGGTGCACCATGGTCTCCAAGCGCTCACGATTGGAAGTTTCAAGGCGTGTATACCATACCTTGTTCCTGTTACAGGTATTATTGAGTCTAGGTCTCCGCTGTGATTTTGATTAACACTTTATTGTTAGTATTAGAAATAAATTCACTTCTATGTACACATTATTCTTACCAGGATGAGTATGCAATGTTATGTGTTAGACATCATGAACAGTGAAGTTCTTCCGTTAGAAAAGAACCAAAACTAGAAGAGTATGGCGACATACAAACAGTGTAGAGAATTTGGATTTACCTGTAAATCCATAGTCTTATTCCACTTTGCATAAGGTGCTCAAGTACAGGTAACATAGTGTTTGGAGCGTCTGTCCAATTTTTTATGCCACTGGAATGTGGAACAAGTATATATTGTTAACATTTTTGGACTTTAGGTTAATGATGGAAAAACCAAAAATCGAAATCATTTTGTTTATGAAGAATTCCAGTTTCTGTAATTAAAAAAAGGACTAACTCACCCACAAACTTCCCAGTTTGTAGACTTTGCATGAATGGCCGTCTGTACCTCAGCAAGATTTAGGTAGGAGTGCACATAATTTGAAGAGCAGGGGTCGAAATCTTTCGTCTAGTGATAAATCAAGCAATTACCCATGGTTAGAATAGTGGGCCAACTTGATACCCGTCGGTGGGAATAGTAGCAGAAAGCACTAGTTACTGAGAAGCATTAGTACTTACAGGAAAGTACTTGGATGTTGATGGATTATTACAGAGTGGTGCATATATGTTATATCGATCAATGTTTCCAGATTCATAGTAGGATTGACTTATATAACGCTGGCACGTTCTTGTGAAGTTAAAAAACTTTAAATCGCAATACTTTTTGATTCCTGAGTAGGTTTTATCAGAAAATAGAGCATGTGACCATAAAAAGTCTAACGCTCCCGTAAAAGTGGTGGTCACATCAATCAATGCATTCCCTATCTGTTCAGGAGGAAAAACAAACATTTGTTAGTTTTGGTTCCATTTCTCAGTTGCTTTCAAGCATAAGTGAAGAGTTGATAGAACCAAATCCTTCTTCGTCAACTTACAGCAATCCCTTTCAGGTTGACTATAGTCTGGTTTGCAATATTATTCATGGAGATGCATGATAGTGACAGCGAGTTCAGGTACGTAATGACCAGCATAGTGGTCTCCGGTTATGTAAAAATCACGAGCTTTATATTGAGGGAACCTTTCAAGCCAGTTTACCAAAAATGTGAAAGCGTCCTCTGCTGTTTTCTCATCTCCTGTGCTATAATCTGAGGAAGTATTCGAATATGAAAATCCAACTCCGGCTGGTGATTCCAAGAAAAGAATATTTGCAGCTGCCAATTTTTCATTGAGGAATTAGGCTTGCTATTACAAAATAGCATCAAGAGTGGGAAATTCTGACTCTATGAATCTAGGATGTTTACCATTGTTCCAGGCATAAGGATTTGTGAAAAGAGTCTTGCCATTACGGTTCACTCTAAAAGGTCCCAATTCTTCCATGGCTCCAAGTCCCAGAGATGAACATCCTGGCCCTGCAAGTAAGCCAACATGACACTCATTCATTATTTCCTACAGAAGTAAAATGAAAATCGGAAGCCTTCTCTCTTCTCTGGAAATTCCAAAAATCTTTGCTAACATGTAGCTAGAAATGTTTTACCTCCACTGAGCCACAAAACCAGTGGTTTAGTTTCAGAATCTTGAGGTGACTCGGCAAAATAATAGAAAAGTGCTCTTCCATGCTTTGGATCCACTGTAATGTACCCTGCGTACTGATCAAAGTTCACTCCTTCTGGTTGTCCAGGCAATTCGGTGATCTTGTCAGCTTCCATCGTCCCTTCTTGTGATCCAATGTAAACTGATGAAAAATTGTATCTTGCTTTCAGATTCCAAGGCCTATTACTGTGAGGAGAGTTACTGTTGAACTTGCGAGACCTGATAAACTCCTGGAGATAATTGGTCTGTGAAGCATTGCATGAATCTGACAAAACTAATAAGTACGAGGACAGTGCCAGAAGCAACAGTTTGAGGAGTTTGGCCGCCATTGTTTTTCTGGTTTCTAAGAAATTTGTAAGTTGAAGAAGTTTGCTAAGAACTTGTGCTATATATACTAATCCCAGAATCAGACATATGGGCTATTTGGTCTTAACTACGGCCACACCATTCCCAGTTGTACTGTTCTTTGTAGTTGCTTGAGTTTGGCATTTTTCATTTCTGCTGACAAATTGCTTGAGAAGGACCAGTAACCTAATTTTTATATATCCATGAAAATGGATGCGAAGAAGATAAAAAAGAGAACAAAGATTTGTGGTCTTACACTCGAATGCGGCTGAAATGATAGCCATGAGAATCAACCTGGAAGATTTTTATGACCAGCTTAAGTTGTTGAGTGAAATGTGATATGTTCAAAGTGGGACTTAGTCATGTATTTGCTCGAAGTCCAGATCTTCTGTCCAGTTTTATAGTATCTTATTATGTCCCATAAATTTCAGCCATTCATTTATATGAGCTACGCGTGAGTCTCACATAAATAAACGTGAAACTCGCATAAATGAATAGTTAAGATTTATGAACAAAATAAGACACCATAAAATTGGACAGAGGATCTTGTCTCGTCTGCTCACGCCTTCACCTAAAAGAAAGTGCCGCACCATTTGTTTTTCCTTGAAATTACATGATGTCTCTTCTAGTCTTTTTTTAAAATTAAATATTTTAATTTTATCACTAGATCGATTCGGTTATATGTTTTCCACTTTTGTCTTTAACACTAACACGAGACCATTCTTCGAAAGTACAACTTAGTCGGTCTCCAGACACTCGTCGTCTTCCTGTGGCCCTGCAGGTATACCCAAAAACGTCACTATTCACCCTTGTCGAATCGTAGTATCATTTGTGACAATGTCCCGAAGATAAACCAGTAATATAAGAGATGTAACCTTCGATCGATCTTAAACTGTAGAACTGACCTCAGCTATTGCCTCACCATTTTCATGTGGACCTTGCTCTGAAGCTGCAGAGTATTGTATTTGTCTATCGAATCTTCAAGGACGGCAAAATAATTAATATTTAATTGTTGGATCAGATAATACATAATTCAAAATAATTAATATAGTTCATATAACATAATCAAATATAAATTGTTAAAAATTAAATTATTAAAATTTGTCTTTTCAATCTTATTTTTCTGTTGAAAATGCAAATTTCCGAAGTTTTTGTACGTCAAGACATATTTACCTATCAAAATGTACCGATCATCATCAATCATAGCTTCACTTCAGTGTTAGTAAGTTAAAATTTGGTATTGTTCAGTGAATCAACTAATATAATTCTATGTACATCCACCAAAAGGCTAGTTTCAAACAGGACTTGTCAGGAGAAGAACATATTATTATATGCTTAATTACATACTACATTCCAATTTGTTTCATTGTAAGATCTAACATGAATGATATATAATACACTGATTGACTGAATTTTTAACCGAATACTTTGCTAAACGAATAGCTTAGGAAAAGAAAAAAAGGGGGTTATCAAGCTTGTGGAATTCTGTTGTTTCTGGTATACCTCTTATCTGGTTTTGTTTGAAGCAATATAATGTATTAATATGCAGTGTTGAACAATGTCTGACTATAGAAGGATACGAGAAACGACGTCACACGTTACGTCTATCGTTTTCATGATTTGTTCTAGTTTTTACTTTTTAGCATACACGAGAAAGTAAAATTTTAATTTATTTATTTAATCTATACAAGTTTTACTGATATATTTTATTCTGTATGTATGAAATATCTTAACGTTGTTTGTAATGATTCTTTTTGAAAAACCGAAGGATTAATTGTTTCGCAAACTTTCCGATTCGTTCTTGGCAAACAAAACAAATCAGAAAAATTAAGAGAACCAAAAATAAATCAACACCGGAAATTTGGTAACGCAGTTCGACACATCTTGCCTATGTCTGCGGACCCTTTATCCAGCTTAATAATTTTCACCGAAGTACAATAGATTTGCCCAAGGTTTTACTGAGCCGACACCACTCAACCCTTGATACTATCCCTCAACTTCACTTCCCGTGAAAGAATTTCACATCCAATTAATACGACCACCTCATACTAACTTCGACAGAGGATTTTCTCAATCAATCTTTTAACGAAAGAATAATGAACAAATAACTCAAGTGATTAGAACAATAAAAAACAAAAACTAAATACTCTTGAGATAGACAAGAACAACTTCCCGATGAATTCTGCTCCACTGAAATAGATCAGGAAGTCGTCGCAACAACAATGAGCTGATTCACATAAACACCAGTATTAATTCACAGTTGCAGGATGAAGACTCCCGATATAACAGCCCACACAAATAACCCAATTTTCCTTCAGCCTCAATTTGAAGTTGCTGTCACACTCACGATTTTTGGCAATTTACCAAAAGAAGATTAATAGCTCACCAACGTAGACACATCCTACAACTAATCAATCAATGCCAATACTCTAATTAAAATATCACTTACGCAAGCCTTCATTGCTACACATACAAGTCATCATTGCTACACATATGAAAATCACGCAATTACTCATGCAAGAAGAGAGATCAATAATGTAAGAAGTCTACAAACCTTTTACGAAACCCACAGTTTATATATATCAAGACATCTATCCAAACACCCAAGCAAGCTACCTCACCACCGTAGACCTATTGCGCTGTTTATATCCAAACACCCAAGCAAGTTACCTTATCACCATAGCTTCCAATTAGATATGCACATAGCCACACACGCACACCATCTAGTTGCCGCACTCACCACACTACACATTTAAAAATCACACAATTACCCATGCAAGAAGAGAGATCAATCATGTAAGGAGTCCACAAACCTTTTACGAAACCCACAGTTTATATATATCAAGACATCTATCCAAACACCCAAGCAAGCTACCTTATCACTGTACACCCACTGCACTGTTTATATCCAAACACCTAAGCAAGCTACCTCATCACCGCAGCTTCCAATTAGATATGCACATAGCCACACACGCACACCATCTAGTTGCCGCACACACCACACTTCTGTGACCCACACCCACACCTCTTCGGTTGCCACACACACCACCAAGTGATAGACTTCAACTTTAATTCCAAGACACCCACGGTGGATGCACTTAAAGTCCTTATCTTTTATCCACATAATCCAGCAATATACATCTTAAACATCAACGTGATATTCCACAAGTTTGTAAGAGAGTAGACTTCCATTTTGTATAGGATTCTTCCACATCTTTTTAAATCATACTACAATTAATATCTTATATGTCCAATTAATAAATAATGCCAAAACTAATTATTTAGATATATAACATATATCCTAACACTTTTTACTCTTTCCTTTGAATTAACAAGGTTTACGATCAATAAAATGATAGCGAGGATGCACATAAAGTGAAATGAGATGATTGTTATTTGGGAATAGCACTACCATGATTGGTTTTCTTAATAGGAAGGTGGAAGTTTGGCTTGAAGGAACGATGAGATCACAGTTAGAGCCCTTTCTGGTTGGTCGCTTGGAACCATATTGCCAGCTTCTCTCACCGTTGCAAATACCAGTCCTTTGTATACCTCTACATACCTTCCAACCTGTTGATATCATCATCACAAAGAGAATACATAAAGCATTATTTCGCTTTTGTTGTGGGTGTTAGAAAAATGGGTTTAAGTTGGATGGCTTGAGGCATGAAAAATCACTATCTTTAAGGAAATATTTGCCCCCACTAGTTGTTGCAGGATTTTGACAAATTTTCTTATAGGATACAACAAGCCTAATGTTCTCTAAGACAGCAAAATCAATAGAGAACCAAAGATGAACTTCAATTAAGAATGAATATGATAAAAATGAAGAAGAAAAGATTTGATTGTGTAGTAACCATGAATTGGATGTTAAACCAGCCTTAGATAGACTTAAAGACACCCATTCATAATTTACAAGATTGTTCATGGCACCTCTTGGGAAAACATGTGATCATTTATGGCATTTGAATCAAAAAGACATGTCTTTTCATTTACACTTCTTCATTCAATTCCTTGCATTTCAAACTATTTTCCAACAGAAGGAGGAACGTTGTTGGCTAGAGTTTCATCGCTTATGAAATTATGGTTTCTTTAAGAAGAAGAAGGTTGTTTGGAAATAAGGTTAAGCTTATTGTAGTATTAGAATAAGCACTGATTGACTGTATAGATAATCTTGAGGTTAAAATAAGATTATTTTGCAACTAGGATAGTGTGTCCTAAGGTTAGAACAAACCTTCTTCGGGTATATTTACTTATTCTAATATTTAAATAAGGTTTGTTTAGTTGTTAGGTTAAAGTAATCCAACCCTTTGTTTGAAGTAGAGTATTCCAAGACATATTTTCAAACAAAGTTTAAAATTATTTTAAAATAAAAATTTAATTTCAAAATTAAGATAATTATTTTTCTTAATTTGATTAAGACAAATAATTATATTGATTTCTAATTAAATTTTATAAAAGTATTTTAAGATTAGAATTGATTAGAATTGATTATGTTCAATTATATTAAAATTAATTAATTAAACTCCTCAAAATTAAGAAAATATTTTCAGAGGGGCCTTATTATATCTCTCTTGTCACTAAATATACAACTTCATTAAAGAAATTTCTTTATAGGTTTTGGTGGTAACACCTACCTCTACTACTAGAGAGATAACAATTTTTACTTGACATGGCTCAACCCAGTTTAATCATAAATTTGGTCCAAGTTGATTGAAATTCGTGTCAAGCTTAATTTTTTTAAAAAAATTTAAATAACTCAGCCTAAATTCAGACTGAAGCCTTAAAAAAAATTAATTTTTTTTAAGACTTCAGTCTGAATTTAGGCTGAGTTATTCAAGCTTGACTCATCATAACGCTTGAATATGTCACGAAATACGACATAATTTTGAAAAAAAATGACATTGTTTTCAAATTTTAGATTAAGAAAAAATTAATTAAGTTTAAAGCCATATAGATTTTAGTTTGTTAAAGCTTAATCGAGTTGAGACTCAAGTGGCGAACCTCAAGCCCGGCCCAATAAATAAGTTAATAATACATATTGATGGTAAGCCTTGAGCCTCTATTTAAGGTGACCATCTATGAAACCCACCAAGCCTCAAAGTCTTAGGGGATACCCACAGCTTTACAACTCATTGCATGATTTTTGCAATGATGGCAAAGTTAAGCATGTCCCAAGTTTTTCCGCCACAACCAGCACTTGCTCCTCGCCGTTCACCAACACCTTCTCCTTCTGCTTCCCATTCACCATCTTCTTCTCCCCGTTCTTCACCTTCTAATTCTGGCAATGGCAGTATCGGTGGGTCAACGAGTCCTTCAACAGCGGCAGTCACTATTAGCCTCGAAATTTTTTTTTATGATTATGACTAATTAGGCATGATTAAATTAAGTAAGTGGTATTAGCATTAATTAAATTGTAATTAAACAAGTATGTGACATTAAATGAAGTTA
>JAOSBP010000002.1:2099257-2113107 GCA_027563825.1 Erythroxylum mucronatum | reverse complement strand
AATCAAACTTGATATAATACTAGCCTTAGCATAACTCGAATTCAATTCACTAATGTAACAAGACCACAAAATTAAAATCATGCCTCAAAATAAATAAAACAGGTTTGGGGTCCAACAGTATTCCTGGGAAATCTCACCACAAGGGTTCTTGCCAATGGGTTATGGATCAAAGCACCTTGTCCAGTCCAATTATCATGCCACAGAAATGATCTCTCCCCATCCCCCACTCTACAGGACATATGTGGTTGTACATCACCTCTCAGTTTTAAAAGTTGATTGAGGATCCAAGTATAACAATTTTTGGAGGATAAATCCCAAAAACACCTCCCCTTTAGTATGTAAGTATGAATCCATCTAATCCACATTGATGGTTTATCACTGAAAATTCTCCAAATCCTTTTAACCATAAGGAGATTATTCTTTTTGGATATTGGCTCCAGCCCCAATCCCCCTTCTTCTTTAGGTTGACAAATATTCTTCCAATTGACCTTAGCTTTCCCGAGTTCACCACCCCTTTTCCCCCATAGAAATTGCTTCATCAACTTTTCAATTGTTTTCATAATTCCTTTGGAAAGGAAAAGGTAGGAGCACCAGTAATTGTGCATGGATGAGATGATAGATTTCAATAGCATTTCCTAGTTGTTTTTATTTCCTTGTTTATGATTTGCATTTTTGCATTTTACTCTTACCGGTTGTATTTTTTATATTCTCTTATCTGATCCTTTGCATTGGTTTTCTACTCTATGTTCATGTGTTATATTTGTGATTTGCATATTTCATTGCATGAGTGTTATACTGTTTTGATCATGACAAAAAGGGAGAGACTACATACTTTTTGTTAAAAAATTGCTAATTACTGAAATTGCTGAACTTGGTAATTGTCAAATTTGATGGCCTGTGCAAATTGTTACAATTTGGTTTATTGTTGTTAACACTTTGATGTAAAATTGTTTGTTGGCTTAACAATATAGATTATGGATTTTGCAATAATTATTGGATTCACTAGTTTATTGATTAAGGGGGAGATAATCGAACCAACTAAACAAGACATCAAAAACCTTGATCAATTTTTTCTTTGTTTTCAATTTCTTAAACAATTTCTAAATGTTTTGACATTATCAAAAAGGGGGAGATTGTTGGACCAATGGTGGTTGACAAATTAAATCCTTCTATGTTTTGATAATAATAAAATGTATAGAATTGGTTAAGAAATAATTTTAGGTATTTTGGATTGATATTCAAATAAAGGATTAATACAAATCAAGATTGACATATTCAAGAAGTAGACAACATGCAAAAGATCACTTAAGATCAGATCATGGATGAAGATTTCAAATCTGTATCCCAACAAATAAATATTGAAGATCATGCAAAATCTGTCATTAGATCCAGCACTAGTCGACTAACATGATACAAGTCGACTAATAATATCAGATCTGTCAGTTCGTGCCAAGACAAGTCGACCAACACGTTGCAAGTCGACTAAAAGCATCAGACCTGAAAGTTGGATAAATGGACTAGTCGACTATCATCACACTAGTCGACTATTCGAAGAGCGGAGCAAAAAGTTTTCAAAAAAACGTTAGTATTAGTCGACTGATGCTTTGGAGACAAGTTGACTATAAGGTACTAGTAGACTATTACACCTCAACTAGTTGACTATCAGGTGCAGCTGAACATAATCTAAAGAAGTCAACTGATATCAAACGGTATAAAAATCATTCTACAACGGCTTTGAGCAATCTACAATGGATAGAAGATTCCACAACATCTAGAAAGCATATAGAAGTCTGCAAATAAATATTGGAACATCAAAGGATCAATTACACAAGTCCAAAAGTGAAGAAAATTCACATAGTTCCATATTTGCGCTCAATTTTGCTCTTAGCTTGTCGTTAATTCTATTCAGCTGTACTGAGTATTATCATTTCAATTTTCTGTCATTGTTATTGTGAGCTGAGTGATTAGAGGAGAATCACTTGTGAGGTAGGATTTGTGCCGAAAAACAGACCGATTATGAGGTGTAGCTTGAGCCGGAAGTCAAGTTATATTGAAGAGTTCACACTGAACTAAAAAGTGTGCAGTAAAGTGTTTTGCCAAAATCCTAAGTGGGAGCTTAGGTAGAGGACGTAGGTCTTAGCACCGAACCGCTATAAAAACAGTGTTTGCCTTTCTTTCCTACTCTCTTCATTTAATTTGTTTGATTGTTTGTGTGTATTAACTATTTTATTTTTGTAGAACTTTGCGAAAAAGTTTCAAAGATTTATTCAACCCCCCTTCTAGATCGTTTTCAGGTGACTCTTCGTCCTCTCCTCTTCTTTATTATTTTATAAACCCTAATTTTCTTCTCATTCTCAGCCACCATCCTCGTTGGTTTCTTCTCTATTCTTAGCCATTGTTCTCATCAATCTTTTTTTTGTTTCATCTCACAAATGGATGTTTCATATTTGATATAGTACAATCCAACAAGCAAAATCTAGATTTTCAAATATCTCATAAATGGGTTAATTGCTGTGAATCATACCTTGTAATTGTAGTCCACAATATTTGCTTTTATTATTGGCACTTGAAATCTCCATCTCCATCTCCATTTTTATTATCGTGATTATTATTGATTGTGGTGATCTCGACGATGACGACACAATGGAGATTAGAGAAGGGTCGAACTCAAATGAAGTATCAATCAAATTTGATGGGTCAAGTCAATTTCAAATTAGGATGCAGACAGTTCGAAATCTGATTTCGAACTTTGAAGAGTCTGAAAATCCAATAATAAACGATTCAATCCAATTTCGAACTGCAAATACATAGCTTCTTTACTATATAGGAGTAAGGTTGCGTATTATCAGACCTTTCCAGACGCTGCTTTATTGCAGGACTTCGGACTAGATGTGATGATGATGACGACGATGAATACATTGAAAAGTTCTTGATATATTTCAATTTTTCAAAATTTTTGCCTTATTAGTAAAAAAAAGGTTAATTATTAAAAAATATTCCAAATTTTACTTAATTTTATAATTATAGCCTAAACTTTAAAGAGTGACAATTAAATATCTAAACTTTTAATTTTTTTCAAATATAGCTCAACATTAGTATCTCTATTAACAAAACTGATGTGAAAAGTCACATTAGCCATAATAAGTCACACGTGGGATGCTAGATATAAGTCAATTACCACGTCAAATTATAATTAAATTAAATTAATTGTTATTAATTCACTTTGAGGAGATTAGGCATGCGAAGAAATGAAGCAAACGGACAAGAAAATTAAATCATCAAAACCGAAAACTAATCTCTATACAAAAATATCTATAAGCCTTATAAAGCAAGACGAGACAATAGCCTATGTTCTTTTTGTCTTTTGTTTTTCTGATAAAATTTTTGTCTTTTATTTTGTGATTGAGAACTTTTTAGAAAGAAAAAGCAAGTTAATAAGAGAAAAGAAAATGAAAAATTTTCAAATGAAAGAAACTTGGGATTGCGTTTGGAATAAGTGAGTGAAGAAGAAGAGGGACTTTCATCATCTTCAAAATCAATTAACTTAGGGTTTTAAGTGGATGTCAGAAGAGGGAGAACGATAGGTTAAGATTTTTTGTTTAATTTTATTTTACATTTACCATAACATAATTGATGTGACTTGCAACGTCAGTCCTATTAACAAAAACACTAACATCAGGCTATATTTGAAAAAATTGTATGTTCAAGTATATAATTGTCACTTTTTATGACGTGCATAGTTCACTTAGAGAAATGTTAATTGATTTATAATAAATATAGTAAGGAATGAAATTTTCATTCCTTCCTCTCGTAATTAAGGGTTATGTAGTACTGCCCTAAAAGATAATATAGAAATATAGTTCATCTAATCATAATATATTATCAAGATTCTTTTTTTTTAATCCTTACTTTTTCCTTTTTTGCCTGTAGCAATTAAATTTTGAGCTATAATTACAAAATTATATAAAGTTTCGGATTTTTATAGTAATTAACCCTAAAAACACCGCTCGGATGAATGTGTCATTTATCGTACAGCATTATATTCATTACAAGACACCCATGATTAATTGATACAAAAATTACAACTCCTGTCTTGATTGTTTATTTCGAAGGATCCTCGTAACTGTTTACAGATAATTAATCGAATCATAAAAAAAAATATTGACTACATCTCTTCTAGCAAATATTTTTTTATTATGCATGAGTTAGGAAGTTAGACTTTGTACAATTCGTCATCAATGTACTGAACTAGTACTATTAATGAAAAAACCATTGCATTAACCTCTAACATAATTCTATGTGCGTCAATCAAGGGCTAGTTCATGCAGGATTTGTCAGGAAAAGAACAATTTTCTTACAATTAATTACCAAAGCCCAACTCCTACTGCTGTGCACAAAACTGACACCCCAATTCCCTTGGAATCATCAAAACAAAATTTTGAAGTGATTCAAACCTTATTGTGTGTACAAAAGGTACCTAAATCTGAACTCGTATGGCACGATGTGGACAAATGGAGAATTCGACTCACTTTTGCCTCTTTCGATACACTTGATTGCTTCCTTCCCCAGTTCAGTTGGAAGTTGGAGACAGACCCAATCGAGCAATGACTCCAAGTCCTTTGCAAAGTCAAGTAGATACCATTCCAGCAACTTTGGAATTCCAAACTTAGTATTTGAAATTCCAATTGCAGCCTGTAAGTAGTCTCTTTTTGCTACTTCAAGTTCGGTCTCTACCTGAGAAGCAGTGTACACTCTCACCTTCATTTCATCGAGGTCCAAAAAAGTCAGTAATAGCACAATTTAATGAACCAACTGCCGAAGAGAACTGTTTCTTAGAAGATTTTAGGTGAGGAAGACGGTCTTCAATTTGTTGGTGATTAAAAATTACCGAGCTAAATGCCATCATACAGTATGAGAAAGACGTGCATTGGACGACAGATTCTAGCTCTTTTTCCACTTGTGCTAGCAATAAACTGTTGATGCAATAAACCAATTTTCATTATTTATCGACTTACAGCAGGGGAGGACCAGCTTCCACAGGAAAGAGCAAATGTCACCAAAGGTTCAGACAAATCAAGTCCAAATTTGCTCCTTGCCTTCATTTCTTCGTTTTTAGCTTTCTTCCGAAAAGTCTGATGGAAAGTCGGTGGTTAAATTTAAATACTGGAAAGGTCCCTATTTTCTAAAAAGCTTGCAAAGAAGCTCAAATGGGCAGTTCTTAGTTCTTACATATTGTGAGTGATAAGGCAATCTGAGAATGAAGTGTTCAATGGTTATTGCATTTAACCGATGACCACCAACATTTACTGTTGCCTGAGAATGAAACCATAAATGTAAATGACTACACTTGTCATTGCATGAGCTATGAGTTAAATTGCAGACAGGAAGGTTTCGAGATAGAAGAGAATTTCCCAAATGATATAGACAGACCTTCTGCATGAGTATAACAATCATCTCTGGATTTTCTGGCATGCCATGTTCTAGGAAAGCCTGAAACAGTTCATAGTACAACAAGTGGTTTTCAAAAAGAGAAATTCTGAACTCAATAGATTAGGAGTCACATGAGTTGCAGAAAAGATAGCATCACATACATTCATCATGCAAGAATTGTAAATATTTATCCAGAACGCAAGCTTCTCCTGCTGAGTGAGATTTTCTAGGTTGATGGTGGCAAGTTTTGCGAGCAGAAGTCTGAAATTTTCTACAAGAATTTATTCTACACTCACAATACCACGAAATCGATGAACTTAACAGTTATTATGCACTAGAGGACTTACTTTAGTCTACGAAGTAGAAACAAAGAATTTGATTTTCTGCTAACACTGATAGCATGAGCTTCTAGCACAAATAAATGTTTATATGGTCCAATATCTCTCTTCCCAAATTCTGAACATACACCATAAGGATCTCGAAAATCAGGTTCCTCTCCATTTTCTCGAGACAATAAAGTGGACAAGGAAGGTAAATTAATGGAAGTGCGTCTACTCTTCACTGAACTCATCCTGAAAAGGATATTTGATAAGCATTTTACAATGTCCTCTGATATCTTATTTGGGTTGTCAAATCCTGAAAGCTCTTTTTCTGATTTCCTATGGCTTCTTGCCTCTGCTTTGTTTTGTTCTAGCTGGACAGGTATAGAAGTAGCATTAATTTAGAGAAAACTAATTGATTAGATCAGAACACAGAATTGAAAATCTATAAACCTGTAAACTCTGAAAGAATAAACCCTTCTCTGCAAATCTATTATCAACGAAAGGCCTTTGTCGTAATGTCTTGATCGTCCGAGCTTCATGCATTAGCAATCCTATGTTGGTCTCGGCAGAAGTATTACATAATTTATTCTCTTTCGCCTGTTCATCCTCTATGAACAAAATGAAGACAGGTTCAGGCATAAAGATCATTTTTTTAACGTGAAATCAGGGGAATAATGTGCTCGACTATATGATGTGATGATCATGTTAAATAGTAGCTTACCAGAAAGTGATTCACCCAATTTCTGAGCTACGGCTTTGTCCTCTGCTTTGGCAAGTTTATTCGGATGCAAGTGACATAAATCAGCAAATCTTTCCAGGTTCGTCTTGGATCTTGAAATGTAAATGGCCTCCTGATAAAGTTGCTGCCTAAAATGTACAACCAGTTCTTCAAGTCGGACAATCTCTTCTTCCAAAACAGCCACCTCTGCTAGAAGCTCTGCAGTCTGCAGAAGATACAATTGGAATGATTATGTCATTCATTTCTTAATTTCTTCAAGCTGAAGGAAAAGCATTGAAAAAGAAAAGAAAAAGAAGAGGGTCATTACTGCTGGAGGGAGATACGACGGAAGGTGAGGCAGAGAACCCAAAGGTCTTGCAAAAGCTCTCTCTAGAACTCTGTGAACATTCTCTTCGTGTTTAAGCTTCTTTTTCAGTTTATCAACCTGAATCATTACATGCCAGATCTCACAATTACCAGAAAAATGTATGAAAATATAAACAATACCGATACTTTGTCACTGAACAGTTGTCTGCAAAAATTTGACGTAGAAGATGATCATACGTCTTGCTCCAAAGCAATTTTCTTCTGTCTGATTGAAGCTCGTCGATTCTTGGATAATTTTGTATCTTCATTTGATCTACTCCTCTGCATTTCCGCCTTACCCTTCAAAGATTAATGAATATTATCGGCATTTAGAGTTAAATTTTTGCATAAATATCACTTCAAGAGAAGAGTGAAGAAGAAGAAAAAAATCTATAAAGAAACGAAAATTAGTTTATTTAAGAGAAAGAAACAAAGGGATTGAGGATATCGGAGACAATCTAATGAAGCAGGGAGATCAGTCAGAAATCTATCTTCAGAGATTGCAGGACAAGTAGCAACTTTCCGGTTAAGCCAATATAGTCTTAAATTCTAATAAACCCATTTCTGGATTGACGTGATTAAGTCTACTCTAGCGGAATTACTGGGACTTTCAGTTCTGTTTTTCTTCTTGCGAAATCTCATGACCTCAAAATCTGGAAAAGTTAAACGTCAAAAATTGCAGACATTGTCCTTAGTATGAACCGTTTCTCAAAACAAACATAAAATAACCATTAGAAATTCAACCGACCCCTTAAAAGATTGATTAAAGTTGCTTACTTTTTCATGCTTCAGTGGAGCTTTAATGGGCTGAAGCCTAGTCCTCACACTGGTATTCATTTCCCACAATCACCACTCTCTTCGAGGCAGTAAAATCTGAGCTAGAGAAAACCCAATTCAAGAACGATATTGACAAACACAGAACCAAGAAGAAAAGTAATGTACAAATAATTTATAAAACAGAGGACCAGATATAAATCTACCTTCTACAGAAACTTTATTCCATGACCCAAAAAACTTTAACAACAAAGTATGTTCATATGCACAGATTTCTCGATCACTGTAAAGTAAACTCACCAACACTCAGGTTCGAACTACCAGAAAAAAACGAAACAGTTATCTCATTTATACATCTGTGTATGACTCTGTGTACCAGGCCAGATATATAGAGAGAGAGAGACGGGACGAGAAAGAAAGAAACTTTACTACTGTTTCTTGTAGAGCTTGTTTGCTTTGATTAAACACGCAATGGGACAGTAAAAGGTGAAATGGGAAGGGAAGGTTCGGGTTTCTAAATGCGCAGCGTAGCGCAGAAGATGTATGTCAATACGCACTCTGATCTACTCTGCTAGATGGCGTTTCTGCTTCATCATGAATTAACGTGCAACTGCCACTTTCTAGCATTCTTAGAATGCATTATAATGCCAACAATGCCCCTAGATCACTGTCTCTGCCTTTTCTTAATGTGGATTGACTCGTGAAAGTGAAACAGAGCATTGGATTAAGACCATAACCAGAATGGCTGGATTCGGAAGCGCAAGATATTTACTTCGATCTTTCCATAGACTTAAGAATACAGTTCACTTATTCCGGTTATAAACGATAATTGTACTACAAATGATTCATTGGTTAAACCTTAGAATTCAACTACGATTCATCAAATGATCTGGAAATGTTTGATTTAGTATGAAATCTGGAATTGAAGGGACAAGACGAAACAAGTTGGGCCTTTGTCCTTTGAAACCCCACTATGGCGTGTAAGCGTTAAATTGTGACAATAATCCCTGGTTGATGGAGATGCAGTTAAAAGTAGCAGAATAAAAACAAATTTGTAATACAAACAGAGGATAGTGGATATACCAAAAAAGAAATTACAGTGTTCCACTCTCTGATGGGAAAGCAATTTGCTGTCACGTTTCCTCTAGATGGAAAAGAAAAAGCCCATTACTGTTGTACGAATAATGTAATTATTTCTTGCTTTTTCACCCAATTATTGGTATCAGTTTCAACGCTTTACTGCAGGTAGTCCAGTTCTTCTGTCCAGTTTTACGGTGTCTTATTCTGTCCAGTGAATCTCAGTCATTTATTTATGTGAGCTCTGCATGAGTTCCACAAAAATAAACATAGGCCCGCATAAATAAATGGTTGAGATTCATTGGACAAAATAAGACATCATAAAACTGGACAGAGGATCTTGTCTCCATTGCAAGTCGGAGCACCTCTTCCGTAACAGTTCCTACACTAATTCAAGTAAATGTGTGATTGAAATTTAATAAGATAAAGTGGAAATTGATTAATCGAAACATATCAGTTCTATTCAAGGTTTTAAAAATCAAATCGGATTGTTCGGTTCGATTATAAAAAGTTTGAACCAATCAATTGTTCGGTTCGGTTTCACCTGATAATTTTTATGTCTAAAAGCCAGCCGATTTAAAATTTTTCTAGTCAGATCTATCGGTCCGGTCCGATTTTTTAAACCTTAATCAAACTTGCACAACCTTTTTCATGGATCACTTTTTTTTAATTCAATTTACCTTTTAATGTTTCTTCTTTTACAAGAAAAAACAATGTCAAGAAAAAACAATGTAGAACTTAAAATTTTCCTATTTTATAAAAAACAACCTAAAAAAGAAAATCAATCAATTATATGAAAACGAAAATCAGAAATTATAAATGTTTGTTTAACCGGAATAACAACCGCCATTAAATTATTTTTATTTATATGAAAAACATAAATTATGCTTTGACAATCAAAAGTATAGTGTTTTGATTTAACTGAAATAAACAAGCATTAAGCAGTAGTTATCTGCAAGAATGCATAAATATCCTACTATTGTCTTTTAATTTTAGCATATAAGGTTAAGGTGATGAACGGTTAGAATATCTAATTTATTATTAATACGCAACGAACTCGATCTATCGTGTTTTTATTCATTTCTAACTTTGAAAACTTGTTTCTCAAAAGTATATTATATACCCCAACATACATTTCTTTTAGACAAAAGCTATTATCGAAAATTCACTTTGAAAAATTTAAAATATTTTATTTGTGTGTAAATTCTGACCTTTAAAATAAATATAAATATTTGAAGTTTCCGATAAAATCTTGTAATTGTCTTTTTCTCACTCACATATTCGTATTGTCCAAGTTGGGTTCTAAAGATAAGAAAAATTAATGATCGCATAATAAAATACAGTGGAAAGGAAAAAATATCTGAACATTCTCAGCAAATCATTCACTGCTCATGAACTTCATTATTTTATCAAACGTTATTTTTACTTATTCTTATGAGTTTTACTTCTTATTTATTATATACTGACTTTATAACGGTTCACTACCGGCTAAACCTCTAAATCTTAAACCTTTTTTTTGATCGGTTTGATGTCCGGTCCGGTTTTTAAAACATTGATTTTATTAATAAAGACGCTAACTTTAGATTATATTTAGAAAATTTTGAAAGTTCAAATATTTAATTGTAGCATTTTAAAATTCAAGTAATAATTTCAAATTTAAGTCAAGATTTGGATTTTTTGATAATTAACCTTTTTTAAAAATAGATTTACCATTTTAACTCATAAACATAATGAGAGAAGATATCTCTTTTCCATGTCTCAAACTTATAAAGATTAAATATATACTTAAGTGAAATAAAAAAAATGATCCCAATATTATAAAGATTTCTTATCATGAATGTAATATTTCTTTTTAAAAATTCAAACAACCCTTAGTTTAAATTTATTAATTATCTTATTAAACAATATGTCGAAAACATATAATTTGCTAACAATCATGAGAAGAGAACAGGGGTTTAATTGCTAAAAAAATATTCTCATTTAAAATTATGATGAAATAGAGAAATTCAACACTTAAACATTCGAAATAGTATTTCAAGATAGTTTAAGGAATTGGAAAATAAAATTAACGTGTTAAAAATCGGAGCAGGCGTTAAACCAATAAGATAAAAATTTAAGGATTAAAAGATTCAACTAATATTAAAATGTTATTAAATCTGCTAAATTTTGAATAAAATTAAAAAAAATATGATTGAAAGAAATTACCCTTATCTATTAAAAAATTTGAAGTTTAATTAAAAAAGAATTTTTTAAAAATTATTTAATAAAAATTTATTTATTTATTTTTATTTGTAAACCTTATTAACTAATAAAAATTAATCAATTAATTAGTTTTTAACTATAAGAATTATTAAAAATTAAAAATTAAAAATTTTAACATTAAATTAATTAAATTGGTTGATGTATTTAATCATGGACTAAAATAACATTTAAAACGACAGAAAGGGACTCCATATATTTCTTATCCTTTCTGTTTGAGAATTGCTGCTGATGATAACTCTTTTCCTTCAACGTCTTTTTTCTGATTTTGAAATCTATGACCTGAAAGCAAAATGATACGTACACATGCAGGGAATGACACGTACACTGTGATGAGTTTCAAATCAAAGTTAAAATGACACAGACACACCACCCACCGCAGCCATGTGACATCTCGAGAATGAAACGCCACCGTCTTTTCATCTTCTTCAGCGTCAGTTTGGCTGTTACACTGATTTGTCTCACTTTTACTTATTTAGCGTAAAGCTTACAGAAATTAGTAATGAAGGTTTTGTTCTATACACTCTTTACCATTTTCATTTAATTATTTCCGAAGTGATGTACCTCCATACCTCAACTTTTGACTAACCGAGATTCTGTACGTGCATACTAAGATTTCAATAAATGATTAAAAATTTTAATTAGTGCGAACTTTTAATTATAAAAATTTTTAACTGACTGATTTTTTAGTTTGATTTTTATTTTTTAATCTAATTTATTTTGGTAATTTTTATTATTAAAATTTATTTATTTATTTGCTCGTAAATTAATCAGTTTTTATAAATAAAAACAAATTAATTGATCTTATTTAATAATTTCTTTTTCAATTAAACTTCAAATTCTTCAATAAATAAAGAATGTTTCTTTTAATTATATTTTAAAAATTTTATTTTATTTAATCTTTAACTAGTTTTATGTCGATCTGATATCGGTTGAATTTTTTAAACCTTATACTTTTTGATTTACTGATTTTAACTTCCGGTCTGATTTTTAATTAATTATTCCTAATCCTATTTAATTAATTATTGTTTGAATAAGCATAAAAAGTGTTGAAGTAAAACACTATTAAGAAAATGATTGATGGAAGCAACAGCGACTTGGAGACAAAAACTTCAACTTCCTATCACAGCAACCTGATCAGCCTTGTCCTGACAGATGAAATGTCAATCTCCAGCTTATTTAGTGCATTGGGGGTGCGATTAAGTTATTTTGTATCAGAATCTTCATATGAATCCTACGCGGACTGAACAATTTTTAGTTATTTAAACGAGTTTCGATCTCTAGATGTTGCTGCTCAACTTCCAGGAAGCGTTATCGTAATAGTGAGAAAATGTCATAATCGCAATCAATCGAACTCATAAAGTTATAGATTATGTGAATTTCTTCTTCACTCTTTTGTCTTTTTCACTTGCCAAAATAGACGTCGGTTAAAATGATAGATATTTTTTTCATTTATTTTTTTGGTAAATATTTTTTTCATTTATTGGACAATAATTAATTGTAATTTTGTCGGTTTTTAATTACTTATCGGTTAAGTTACGTAAATTTGATCTGGATAAAGATTATAAAGTAGATAGATTAATAATCTAACTTAATGAGCCGAAATTCGAAAAAATAGACTCCAATTAATGTAGACTGGACTCGTACCTAGTTTATGATAGGAAAGTTCGATATAAAAGTCATATAAATAGGTTGAGGTCTCCTGTAGTTGCTTAATTCATTCGTGAACATAAAGTTACTCCGATCCATTCAAAGGTTTATGTTTTGAGAAAACTACAGAAAGACGTTGACCACGTCTCAGTGAGTAGATCCTGCAAAAGTGCCGGTAAATTTAAGCTTGTTTTGGTCTCAAAAAGCTCCTCCGAATGTAAAGGAATCGAAATCAGATATTTTTATATTTTCTTCATTATTTTCTTTTCACGTTCGATCTGAAACATATAATTAAAGCTCATTTTACGTGTACAAAAAAATTTGTCCAGACAACATTGGTAAACAGAATAAATATTTAGGAGTTACAAAAGGATTAGTACTACTTGTTAGCAATATTTGTGTTAATAGCTTAATTAAAATTCGTTTCATTTGACTTAAAGGTGAAAAAAACTAATTCGTTAAGATTTTCAAAAGTTAATTAGATATATATAACTAAAATAGATATGATATAAACAAAAAAAGTTAAATTAAATAAAATATAACTATAAATTAAATATTTCAATTATACAAATCAAAATTACATAAATAAACTAATCACCTTTATACCACAAATATGAAATAAACTAATTATAAATCTTTGGAGTCAGGGCATAGAATAAGTTAGCGAATATGTAAAAAACTCAAATTTGGATATCTTTACGTTTTTCATGATATTGATATGA
Source organism: Erythroxylum mucronatum (assembly GCA_027563825.1). Taxonomy (NCBI): domain Eukaryota; kingdom Viridiplantae; phylum Streptophyta; class Magnoliopsida; order Malpighiales; family Erythroxylaceae; genus Erythroxylum; species Erythroxylum mucronatum. The sequence goes on along the minus strand of JAOSBP010000002.1, from coordinate 2,099,788 downwards.
TCGTATTAAAAATTAGATAGCCCCCAAAGGGTGTGACTAGATGGTTGAGAGCGGAGCTTGACTTCGGTTAGGTCCCAGATTCGATTCCTTGCTAGTCCCTCTCGTAAGAGCCTGAGGAAAAAAAAAGTATTAAAAATTAGATGACCCTTAATAAGTTCTGAATCTCAAGACGAATGGTAAGTATACATCATAAGATAACCTTTTCTTGACAGATCTAATAATTAATAATTTTATTTTAAAAATAAAAATAATTAATTGTTACATAATTACTCATCTTTGAAAAAAAGCTACTCTGCATTACAGACTCGCAATTCATGTTCCTTTGCAGTTTCCAAGAATGAAGCAGGCAGTAAAAACTATGAGATGTTCATGTACTTGAATGTAAATACAGAGATATATCCATGGCTGTCAACAGGGACGGAGCCAGACTCAGCTTTAAGGGGGGGTCGGGGCCAACATCTAAATGCAAAAAAATAATACAATTATATAATATTATTAATAAATAATCAAAATACAACACGCCGTTCTTTT
>JAOSBP010000002.1:2047587-2057993 GCA_027563825.1 Erythroxylum mucronatum | reverse complement strand
TATGTGTATCTTCACTGGAGAGTGGACACAGAGGCTTTACACCATATGACTCCACATATTACACTCTTTCATACTATAAAGCCTATTCTTATAACCCTTCCTGATGGTAACACAAAATCTGTCAGCATTATAGGACAAATTAGATTAACTCCTTTGTTGACTTTAGAAAATGTTTTCTATGTGCTAGAGTTTAAATATAATCTTCCTTCAGTTGGAAAGTTGGTTAAATCTTAGAATTTTGTTGTCAATTTTTATCCCACTTATTGTACTTTTTAGGACCTTACAACTAAAAAAATTATTGCTGTTAGCAAGGGTTCTAATGGACTCTATAAAACAAGGCTTTTTCGCTAAAGAAAGCTACTAATCCTTCTGAAACAATCTCCAAGAGCAGTAATTTTTCTGTAGAAAACCTACACAGTGTTTCTTCTATTGCAAAAAATTTACATACTTTTCATGCTAAATTAGGTTATACCTCTTTGTCAAAAATATCACATATCTTTGCTTGTAAACATTTTGATACAAGTGATTTTTTCTGTGATACTTGTGCCCTTGCTAAACATCATAGATTGCCATTTCCTAGAAACACTATATCTTCTGCTCATCCTTTTGAATTGATACATGTTGACTTGTGGGGGCCTTATAGAACACGCACTCTTAACGATGCACATTATTTCCTAACCATAGTTGATGACAAAACTAGAGCTACTTGGACCTATCTTTTGCACAATAAATAACAAGTTTGGCCTACCTTCATTTCCTTTATCACATACATTCAAAACCATCATACCACCAAACCTAAGTTTGTAAGATTAGACAATAGTTCTGAAATTGACAAGATAGAATGTCTGAAATATATGCAGGATTAGGGCATCATTCACCAAAAATTCATGACGTATACACCCCAACATAATGTGGAAGTTGAGAGGAAACATAGGCACTTGCTTTATACAATTAGAGCTATAAAAATCCATGCAAATCTTCCAAAGACTTTCTAGGGTGATTGCGTACTTGCTGCCACTTATCTCATAAACAAAATGCCAATGCCACAATTCTCTTAGAAAACAGACTTTTATATGGTATACCACCTATCTATAAGAACCTTAAAACTATTGGATGCCTATGCTATGTAAGTGTTACCAATCTAAATGATGACAAATTTGCACCAACAGCAAGACAATGTGTTCTCCTTGGCTACCTCCAGGCCAAAAGGGATATAAACTTTTTGATCTTCACACTAAACAAATATTTCACAGTAAGGATGACATTTTTAAGGAAGACATTTTTCCTTTTAAGAAGGATATATCCTCTCTTCCTTCCATCCATTTTGAATAGCTTGCTGCAGGGATTTTTCCATTTGTTTCAATTCCTCATACACCTATAGAAGATGATTTCTCTTCTATTCCTTAGCCTACTGAAACACCTAACAATGATCCAACTCCTGTTACACCCACAAATACTTCTTTTATACCTATTATACCTCATGTTTCTTTTACTCTACCTAATACCCCTGCTGCTCCTGCTCTTAGGAATTCCCAACGGACACGGACTAAACCTTCATGGATGAAGGATTTTGTCCTAAATGTTCAGCATAACTCATATGCCAGTAGCACAATTACCACAAAACTTAAGCACACAATACCTTATCCTTTGTTTACATCTCCTGATCTAGCACATTTACCTATTGAATATCTTGCATCCTTAGCCAATGTGTGTTACTGTTCAGGAACCTGCATGTTATTCACAAGCTAAGGAGGATAAACAGTGAGTTGAGGCAATGAATAAGAAGCTAGAAGCTCTTGAGAAAAATGATACATAGGACTTGACTACTTTGCCACCGGGTCGTAAGGCCGTCTCATCAAAATGGGTTTACAAAATTAAGTACAACCGAAATGGTATTGTCGAGAGATTAAAGGCTAGGTTATTTATAAGGGGTTTTGATCAAAAGGAAGGCAAAGATTACAAGCACACATTTTCTCTTGTATCCAAGCTAGCAACTATAAGAGTGTTGATTGCTTTAGCTACTACAAAGGGTTGTCCTTTACATCAATTATACATTAATAATGCCTTTCTCCATAGATATATTGCAGAAGATATCTATATGCAATCACATGAGAGGTATACAAAAGTTCTTCCAAGACAAGTTTGTAAACTAAAAAGGTCCTTATAAGGACTCAAGCAAGTATCTAGACAGTGGAATCACGAGTTCACCAAGTTCCTTGCCAGTCTTGGATATGTGCAATCAAAACATGATTACTTATTGTTTGTCAAGGCAGAGGGTGATACTTTTACTGCAATATTGGCGTATGTAGATGATGTTTTACTTACTGGAAATTATGACGTTGAAATACAAACCACTAAAGCTGCCCTTCATAAGCAGTTTATTATAAAGGAGCTGGGTTTGGCTAGATACTTCTTGGGTATAGAGATACGCAGGACAACTTTTGGTACACTTTTGAACCAAAGAAAATATATCCTAGATATCCTCACTGATACAGGCCTCACTGCTTCCAAGCTTGCCTTATTTCTACTTCCTCAAAATTTGAAACTTTCCCTTGACACAGGTCAGCCTCTTTTGAGGGTAGAAGCTTATTGTAAACTCATTGGTTGATTACTCTACTTGACCATAACCAGGTCAAATATCTCTTATATTGTCGAACGCTTAAGTCAGTTTGATTTTGCCCTTAAAGGACCTCAAATCATCATCATCATCATCATCACGCTTAGTTCGAAGTCCCGCAATAAAGCAGGGTCTGGAGAGGTCTGATAGTGTGCAGCCTTATCCCTACATAATAGAGAGGCTATTTTCGGTAGACCCACATGTAGATGCGACAATAAAAGAACCTCATATGCAGGCTACTATTCATGATTTGTGATATCTCAAAGGGGATATTTCTAAAGGTTTATTTTATCCTGTTCAACTGCACCTCAAACTAACTGGTTTTCTAGATACTGATTGGGCTTCATGTTTGATGACACGAAAATCTTTAACAGGATATTTTGTATTTTCCTTGGTCACTCCCTTGTTTCTTGGAAAACTAGGAAGAAAAACACAATCTCATGATCATCTACTAAGGCTGAATATCGAAGTATGACAACCACCACATAGGAACTTTTATGGTTCAATATCCTTCTTCAAGATTTACATATTCCTATACAGCTACCAGTGACTCCTTTTTGTGACAATAAAGTTGCACAACAGATTGCAGCAAATTCTTGTTATCATGAGAGAACAAAGCGCCTAGAGATTGATTCTCACTTCACATGAGACAAGGTGCAAAAGCGCTTCTTACAAATAACTTACATCCCTTCAAATTTATACTTGTTGACATTATGACTAAGGCCTTGTGTCAAGTGTAAAAGCAGTTTCTTTATGCGAAGTTGGGTCTTACATAGGCTCCAATTTTAGGAGAGGATGTGAAATATATAGTGACTTTGTTGTTATTATTTTATTTCTCTTATTACGTGTAAAACTGTATATAAAAGGTCTTTATATTTAGACAGTGAGTTGCATTTTTATTCTAGAACTCTCTGTACATATCGTGAGAGCTAATGCAATAACTATTCTTCATCATTTCTCTTTCTCTCTTCTTCATTTCTTCTTTCTTTCAATCCTTTAATTTTCTCAAATTGTGAATATTTATAAAAATATATACTAAGGCCCCGTTTGGTTGGCGGGAAAGTAAAGTGAATTTGGAAAATGATTTTTTGGAAAATAAATCTATGGAAAGTAAAGATATTCACATGTTTGGATATTTATAAGAATTCTAATAGGAAAGTTGGGTAGATTTTTATTACAGTGTTTGGTATGCAACAGTATTTTGTAGAATGTAACCTAATTTTGACTTGTATTTTTAATTATATCCCTATAAACCGAATAAAAATTAAAATCGTTAAATAAGGAAAAATATGAACCTAAAGAGCAAAAATATTCAAAATTCAAATCATGACCTTGAGCATGCACATAAGTTTAGTGAGTTAATCCTCCTATTACCAATTTAGTTTTAGAATGAAACATCGTTTGAGTTTATTTGGAAGTTGGAACCAATCTTACAAAATGTAACAAATTCTTAGATAACTAGATCAAGTACTAGGCAGAGATTCCTACCCCTACGAGAGAAGCTAGAGACTAATGGAATAAGGCATTGGAGGAAGAAGAAGTGAAAAAAACAGAAGAATCTCGTCAAAAAAATAGGAGAAATTCTTGACTTATACGCTCGAGGTCATATATAATTTTTCCGTGATCTCCGTTATAATTTTAATAATGCATTTAAACGCTTAAATTATTCTAGTAAACGGGAAGAGAGTATTTCGCTTAGAAAACAAAGCTAACACGAAACAATAGCATTTTGGAATAGTACGAATAATGATAATTGATTGATCGTGTGTAGTAGAGGAAATTCAAGGAGAGTGAGTGCAGTTTCGTGGTGGATTCCCACTAAGGAGACCCCTCAAATTGGGAAGTAAATTTTGTGCCGGACCGGTGTTTCCACGCTAGACCCGTTAACCTTTGGATTTGGGATTCCAATCCATACGTTAAGTCAGTGTAGCGCACGAGGACTACCAATTCAACATCCAAAATCTGAGGGCTGTCCTGTCATAACGAGGAGGTGGTGATGCCGGTGACGATTCAAAGCCAAATTCCAACCCCATTTGATACGCTTCAAGTGGGATGACAAAATGGTCGTTGTAGACTTCCCACTCACTAAAATCTAAATCAGAATATTGTTCACATTGCTACATGCACATAGGAATATAAGGATTCCATCCAAGCAGGCCCAATTCTTGGTGTGAAGAATTTCTCCTGTTTTTTTGAGGAGATTCTTCTGTTTTTTTTGCTTCTTCTTCCTCCAAGTCCCAATTTGTCTTATTCCATTACTCTGTAGCTTCTCTCGTAAGGGTAGGAATCTCTGCCCAGTACTTGATCTAGTTATCTAAGAATTTGTTGCATTTTGTAAGATTGGTTCCAAATAAACTGAGCACTTACAAACTCAAACGATGTTTCATTTTAAAACTAAATTGGTAATAGGAAGATTAACTCACTAGACTTATATGCATGCTCAAGGTCATATATTCTTTCTATGTGGAACAAACTACCATATTAATTTTGTAAGATTGAGCCGAAATAAACCGAACACGTACAAATTCAAATAATGTCCTATCCTAAAACCAATTGATCATAGGAGGAGTAACTCATTATATTTATATGCATGCTCAAGGTTATATATTCTTTCCATATGGGACAAATTCTCACTAATATTTCAACACGCCCTCCTCATATGTGGGCTAATTTAAGACTCAACATATGACACAATCTATCGTGTTAAGGTGGTGACGACTAGCCCAAAAGCAATTTGCTCTGATACTATATTAAATTTTGTATGATTGAGTCTAAATAAACTACACATACAAGCTCAAATGAAGCTCTGTCTTAAAACTAATTGATGATAGGAAGAGTAACTTACTAGACTTATATGCATACTCAAGGTTATATATTCTTTCCATGTGGAACAAACTCTCGATTATATTTTAACAGAATTTGTTTATCTTTTTAAAGAAAATTCTTATTAATTTCGATTAAGTACTCAATTACTAAGTAAACATGATTTAATCTTGTATCAAAAGACATAGTCCTAATTTTTTGGTATGTTGAAAATATATAATATTCTCAATTTTCTAAAATTTGAGTACGACATAAGTTAACGAGTTTGGACGATCCTAAACAGCCCAGAGTTCTACGAGTCAGTATCTTATCTAAAGAAGTTTAATTTAAGCTTTTGCTTTAATGTTTTATTAATTTTTCAACAAAAAATATTTATTTCTCTAGCTTGATTTGTTTTATTTTCTTTTAAGCAATAGCATCTTACCAATTATTAAACGCACCGGTTTGGTCCATAACCAACAGGAATCCTTGTCCAAAACGGCAATTATTCTGAAACACACATACAAACACATGATCAATATATATATAAATGCAAACGACAAAGAGTTTACCAAACAAACACACTCACTAGAGTTTAAACCATTCATTTCATACCTATCTTGCACTTAAAAGGTGCATGGCTCAGCCGAATCAGATTACCATAAAAACCTGCTTTCTTTTATAATAACGTATGGAATGGTCTACTTGGGGGGTTGGGAAGAGCAGACCCAAAAAGGTTAATGAAAACAAAGAGAGAAAGATGCTTAGGCAACTCTAACAATTTAACAATCATTGGAAGTTTATGAAGTAATGGCAGAGTGGGCTAAAGTACTATACAAATCGTGCTAAAGGAATGTATTACATACCTTACACATGTCTTTACATACCTTACACATGTCTAATCGGGACAGATCTTTCAAATCAAGTTCGTCGCTTGCAATGTGATGGTATTGTTTCTCCCATCGGGACCAACTTGACCTGTTTACAAATTGACATGAACATTGCAAGTCAGTGTAGCATCAAGTGCAAGTTGGTTTTATTTCTGATATTTGTTTGGTTTTGGTGCAAAGAACATGAGGTGCTCGTGTATACTAAGAGGATGGTTGTTTACGATTCAAAATGGTAACATAAAATAGTAATAGAAATAGAAATAAATATAGTGAACAAAGAGAATGAATATAATTATGGTAATTGATTAAGAGGAAAGAATGATTAATTATTACCATTAATAATAGTTAATTTAGGACAAAGACAATTTCAAACTAATATATTTACAACAAAAAGTAAATCGAGCTTGATTAATACCTAAAGTATAAGGACAGACACAAAGAGGCATTCAACGGTGGATGAATATGAATTGGCTTGAAATGGTAGACTTTTTTTTTTAGAGATAAGAACCAATTACACGATTAGTTTAGAGAAACAGATTCTCTAACATATCCTCTAAAAGGAGTACATGACACTCAACGGATGGACAATCAAAAAAAGTGAGTCATAATTCAAAATTTTCAGCATAGTTTGCTAACCAGTTCGCACAGCGGTTACTCTCACAATAAATATAGCGATGGATCACCGTTTAATTACGCGTAAACAGTTTATGAATACCCTGAATAATGACATTATGGACCGTGGATCGAAATGGTTGAATTTTAACAAGCTGTTGATACTAAACATTTGGCAGGCGTGTTTAGAACAAAGACAATTCTAACATGCAAAAAGAGATTGCTGTAGCAGTGACAAGTGAAGAGAATCGGACAGGCATGAAGCTTTCACTTCTGGCGGTGGTCCAATACAATGTTCTCACACTTAATTGCAAATGCAATTAATGCATATTAATTATTATCTTATATTCTTCAGTTTTCCATTTTCTTTTTAGCTAATTTTTAAAATATCGATATTTTAGTTTATTTTGATTAATTGCTTGAATTTTGAGAATTGAAGTATTAGGAATAAATACTCAAATTAAAAATTAATTAATTTCCATTTTAATATAATTCCCAATAAATGAATTTATAATTGACGTATTGATATTTAGATTAATGAGTGTAAATTTAATAGTAATTATTAATTTTGTTTCAAATTAGATTTTCCTATATTTATCATTAATTAATTTTGACTTGTACTTATTAGTGTAGAATAATGCAAACAGATTAGCTCTACATGATGATAAAGCATAGAATTACAAATGGCAAAATCAGCATTTAATAATTAATCAAAAGAAACTATTTTTTAACATTTTACAGAAGAAAAAAAAAGAAGAGTGAAAGTCAATTAGGGAAAGTTGACTCGCGTGCGTCTCACTGCCCAATCACATGCACTCTGCATCTTCGAACTTAAAAAACAAAACCAAAGGAGGAAGATATCTGAAGTTAAGTTCGTTACGTTCGGACACTATAAATACCTCCGAACCTGAACGCCTCTTTCACAAGAATATCTCTTGCTAAAGTTGTTAACTTTCTCTTCTATCATCAATGGCGCTTCGTAAATTGCTCGGGAAGCGTCTTGCGGCCGGTTACAGAGCAGCTTCGAAGGCTGTGGCTCTAGAGCATTCGCCCATTTCCTCCGTTTCTCCATCACTTCAAGTCCTCGAACCACCGAATTCGACCAAAACGAACCTACACCGAGAATACCTCACGTCGCCGGAATCCGTCAAGAAAGGCGTTTTCCAGCGATTCTTCCACCGGAAAGCCATATCCCAGTTACCGGAGATCCTCTACCTTCCCGTCGGCGAGAAGCTGAGGGAGAGACTCAGAGGCATGAACGGTGCTCGTGACCGGCTCCATCTCGAAGGACTCCCCTCGCCGGCTCCGGGAGCTCTCGCCGGAGAAACTAACGTCCCTGGGATTTCCGTTGAGGACGCGAGGAAGCTTCTGAAAGTTTCTCAGGTGGAGAAGCTGAAAGCGAAACTGAGAGAGATTCCAAAGACCTCGATCTCGTACGCTGAGTTTGTTGAGGTTTGTGGCGAAGAGTGTGGGAACCGCGAGCAAGGCGTTGAGCTGGCGAAGACGTTGGATCAGTCAGGAAACGTCATCGTTTTAGGCAACAACGTGTTTCTCCGACCAGAACAGGTATGTGTGTATCTGACGTCAGATAATACTTAAAAAGACATAACTTCCCTTGGATGGCATTCTTATCTTAATCACAAATCCGTCGTCGTTATTAACGAACAGATGGCAAAGTCAATAGAAAGTGTAATATCGCAATCAGTAATAGCTCACGACGATTCAAGACAACTGCTGGAGCAAATGGAGAACCAGAAGGCCATGATCGACCAGAAAGCTCGAAGCTTGGTTCGAGGGGAGCTCTACTGTGGGCTAGGGTTCTTGGTGGTCCAAACGCTTGGGTTCATGAGGCTAACATTTTGGGAGCTTAGTTGGGACGTGATGGAGCCAGTGTGCTTCTTCGTGACTTCTCTCCACTTCGCACTAGCTTATGGTTTTTTCCTTAGAACATCAACGGAGCCATCTTTTGAAGGGTACTTTAAGCGACGGTTCATAGCCAAACAAAAGAAACTCATGAGACTCCATAATTTCGACATTGAAAAGTATAACGAGCTCCGGAAGCTATTCAACCTCAGTCCTGGTTACGGCTTCACTTTTACTAACCCAACCATGCACGGTTGAGACCGGACTCAGTAGCCTTGGAGTATTAAATCAAATATGACAAGAGCAAAGGTTGTTTTTTTTTTACCCCCCCTTCAAGATTTCGATAACTCGGTTTTGATAGAAGTTGTCCAACTGGAGGTTAAAAGTTGCAGGCTTGTCCCTGAAACATGCCAAGTGAAATAGTTCTGTAAATCTTTAGACCAAAAAGAAAAGAAAATAAAGAGTTTGGGTTTTGTTTTGAGCCCTTGATTTTCTAATAATGGGAGAGAATGGGTATTTGTAAAGCCTAGCCCAAGTGATGATGAATCACCTACAAGACCAAACAGGTCGACCCATAGACACACAGCCGAAGGCTTGGATTTGTGCTATTTTTACACCTCAGCTGGGTTACATAAACGACAGCGTTTCCAGGATTAAATATGTTAAAGATAAAACGACATCGTGAAGGATAATTGAATGAGAATATTATAATTCCAATTGCAGCGGAGCTTCGGAAGAATCCATTAATTACACCTTTTGTCTGTCGGAAGAAAATGATGCTTCAACTTAAACAGGTTCGCTGTTACATTCATTCACTGCAGTAAACGAGAAAACCATAAATGTAGCGGTCCGGTCCGGCCCTCCCTGCTTCCTGAAAGCCTCACTTTTTATGATGTGATTTGTCAACAACCAAACCTGTCCACGAAGCTCGGGAAATTTCTGGTTCTTGTGCCCTAGTAATTAATCATTTTCTTCAACTTCGGTTCCACGCATGTGACCACTGGCCTCGACAAGGCATCACACGACACATCTGGAGAAATAGTAACAAGGTAAATTCAACAGAAGTCTTTGGGATAAGACTGTCACGCATTTATTATTCCTGTATTTTATATTGATTACATGCAACCAGCACACTCTAGTACCTAGATGCAGGGACGGCAGATAGATCTGGCCCGGTTCGGCCTAACCCAGACCAACCCAGATTCATCAGATCAGGTCTAATGTATCGATTGGTCATCTGAGAACTCTCGCATTAGCGAATCGAATTTCTATTTAGCTCAGCTCATCCTGCTTATCTGCTGTTGTTAACAAGGAAAAGGTCCCTCCTCTAGTTACGGGTGTTTAAGAAAATTCGTGAACCTGTAAATTGGACCTGAATTGCATAAATCGAACATGTAAATAAGGTTAACCGAACCTGAGTTTAGGTTAGGTTTAACCCAAACCTGAAAAATCAGGTTCATGGTTTAGGTTCAGGTTTTTGGCTTGTAGTTCTAGGTTTAAACCAAACCTGAACCTGAAAGGCTGAAATACTCAAAAAAACCTATAATATATTTGAATATAATTTATAAGGATATTAATAATAATAAATTCACTAGTATTTACTATATTTATTCTTGAGTAAA
>JAOSBP010000002.1:2022250-2039246 GCA_027563825.1 Erythroxylum mucronatum | reverse complement strand
TTTATTTTAATATTTTGTGAACATTCTTATTTAAAATTTCATAATTAGGGAAAAAAATAATTTGTATAATTTTAATGAATTATAAAAGAAAAATTTTCAATATACCTAATGAGTTTTAGCGGGACCAATAATAATGGAATCGTGTAGACCATTTCAAATAAAGTCACTGACACCAATGCCGCTTGGTGGAGTTTTGGCCCCTGAGGCTGAGGGGCCAAGTTAGCCTTTATTCCCATGAGAAAACGTGAAATGTCAAGTTTTAACTAATATCGACAAAATGGGCATCCAAATTCAAAGCTGTGATTTATAAGCCATGTTTGGTCTCACCACTAATTTCTTTTGTTTCTTACGGTCGAGTTTGAGATACTAACCTTTTTAATGACTGATTTTTGAAAGCAAGTGTTTCTGTTAATAGAATTGGCAACCTCATCCTGTCATCTCCATTTTTAAAGTTGACTTTAGAAGGAAGTTTCCTCCCTTACTTATTTCAGACCGATTAGTTCAATTTTTAACTTTTCGGTTCAATTTATTTTATTAACTTTTATTGTTAAACATCGATCAGTTTATTAATTAATTAGTTTATTTTTATAAATTAATCAATTTTTATAAATCAAAATAATCCAATTAATTTTTATTTAACATTTTCTTCTTTCAATTAATTATATTTTAAATTCTTCAAATTTATTTAATTTTTAATTAATTTTATGAAAGTCTAATTTCAGTTAACCTATTAAACTTTAAGCTTCTTGTCTTATCAATTTAACTTTTGGTCCGACTTTTAAAATGTTGCATTTTTAGTTAAAGCCTTGCACATAAAGTCCAAATTTTTGTATCGTTGAAGTTACCATAACTAGGGTCTTTTAACCTTACTTCAAGTGGCTAAACATGAAATTGATCGAGAAAGGGATCGCACACGTTTGTGGTATTGTTTAATGCAATACCAACTTGTCAAAGTTATAAAAGGCATGGAAATCCATTTCTACGTATGATGATTTAATTGCAAAAAATTATGATGTTTCACCATGTGAAGTGTCTACAAATCGGCGAGGGAATTAATCATTGGGTCCGCTGATAAATACTCTAGTCTAAAACTTAAAAAAAAGAACAAGTTAATCCCAATAATAAGGGAACAAATCACTTGTTACGTAGATACTGTTTCAACCCTGTTACAATTTATCTCACCCACACATTTATTTGAGTCCCAAATAAATATGTGAATACAGTAGATTGAAACATTGATTATGAAACAGGTAATTTCATTTGCAATAATAAATACGAATTCCATCATCCACCCATTTTGATATTTAATGGTTTGATGTGAAAAATACCAACATGATAATTACGCTTAATTAATTATATTCCAATTAAATTGCACCTGTTTGGTCCTAATTTTAAGCAGAAAATAACTGAATTTCAAAATTCCAAATACGTTGGAAGTTATATTAAATCAGTATCTTAGGCTTGCGGTGTGACGCGTACTAGGATTATAGTATATGGATAAGAACACAAAATTAAGAATCAACAAAACGTAATTAATAAATATTTAAAAAAAACCATAACCTGCCTCAGATAATCCAATCCTAAATAGAAATAGAAATTAAATTTATTATTATTAAAACTGTTGAAATGAAAAAATAAACACAAAAAAAAGACAATTATATTATATCGACGCCCAACCCAACCGGTTCATTTGATGCTCAATCATCTCTTTAAACGTTCGTGTGTGTGTTCACTGTCAGTGTTTAATCTTACCCGTTAGAAATCGAACACAATCCTTGGATTTTGAACTCATTGCCGTGTTAGATGTTACGTTGACGACCACCTGGTTTTCCAACGAATTGGTTCTGCTAACCTACGAATCAGTTCTGCGAAACCGAAGACCATTCCTCAGTTTTACTCGTTTTCTGTCCTCATTTGATTTTGCTTCGGTAGGAAAAAGATTTGGAGGGAGATTCCAAGTTGTAGAAGCGTTCTCTTTTTCTTTCTTGTTCTCTTGGCATTTGAAATGCAGAAGAGGCAGCGATTTTTCGTGGTCTTGAAGCCGATCGGAAAGTCTCCGGCTATTTGATGGAATCGACGCTTTTTAGTGTCGGAGTTGCTGGCATTTCATGGAGGTATTAACTCGGTGTAGGCCATGTACTGTACGTAAGTTAGATGCTAAGCTCAGATTTGTAGTCGTTGTCTTCGAGGTGAGCCCTGCTTCTCTCTCTGTCTATTTCTTTTTGGGAATTCCAATTGATTCATAGTTTTCTTTTGATTCATCGTGCTCTTAAAAATGTAAGATTTAGGGTTTAAGATGAGCTATGGATGGTGATATTTCCGTCTCATTTTGGTTCTCAACAATCTGAGATTATAGAAAGTAAATTTGGATTTTGATCGTATGCTCAGGAGTAATCTCGTGGGTCTTATAGGTAGACATGGGGTTAGGGTTTATTTGCCTGATTAGGAAAGTTATGGGTTCAGCATAAACACTGTTGCTATTCTTGTTTCTCTTTGTTTGGGTTATTTGGGAGAAGCTGATTTTTGTCTGAATGTCTCTTTTGGAGTCACTTTCTTTCCATTTTCTCTTATCTCCAATTTTTCCCTTCTGTTGAAAATAGTTTTTGCCTGATTTAAATAATAGCTGAATTTTATCTTGAAGACTTGGCATTACTAGCTCAATTGAGCTCTATTAAGTTCTAAGTGTTTACCTATGTTAAGGTAATAGCTGATGTCTTTGGTGTGACTAGATCTACTGCTTTTCTGGCAAGGTGTTCGATGGGTATTTTGCGTTTCCCTTAAACTTGAGTTTCCAGTTTGTGTTCGTTGAGAAGTACTATGTCTGGACAAAACTGTCTTTTTGGTCAGTGTCTTGTTCTGTTTTTTTTTTTCCTACTAAGATCTCATTTTCTTCGTGACAGATTCTTCTCATATTCCTATGTGTTAAAGTTTCTCTTGCAAAAAGTCAGGAGGACCATTTACAATGGCAAGGTGTAGAGAAGGAAAGTGGAAATGTTGCATCTCATTCATGCATTCATGATCAGATAATTGAACAAAGGCGAAGACCTGGTCGTGTAGTTTACTCTGTTACCCCTCAGGTTTATGATCAGCCTGAAATTTCTGATCTCCTTCATAGTAAAGGGAGAGCATTGCTTGGTATTTCAATTTTTCCGACGCAGCAAATTGACACCAAGCAGCCTATTAGGATTTTCCTCAACTATGATGCTGTTGGCCACTCACCTGATAGGGATTGTCGTAAAGTTGGTGACATTGTGAAAGTAGGTGTAGCTAGTAATTTTATCGCTATTGTGTTCTCCTGAGTTATGGCTGTACATCTGATTCTGGGATTGTTTTCTTTGTTTACCAGCTCGGGGAGCCTCCCGTGACTACTCTTCCTGGCTCCCCTTCTTGTAATCCTCTTGGGGAGCCCCCAATTTATGGTGATTGCTGGTATAACTGCACCTTGGATGATATATCTGGGGAGGACAAACGGACCCGTCTTCGTAAGGTTAGAACTGTCAGAATTTCATTGGTAGTTTTCTGCTTTTAAGGTCCCTGAGCATACTTCTCATATCTTTTTGTGCTATTGAATCCAAAATAACCAACATGATCAAAGAAGGCTCATACATTCCGAGTGAATGCTTACTTGACATGCTTCTGAACAGGCTCTAGGGCAAACAGCTGATTGGTTTAGGAGAGCATTAGCTGTTGAGCCCGTGAAGGGTAATTTGCGATTAAGTGGATATTCTGCATGTGGACAAGATGGAGGTGTCCAACTTCCACGGGAATATGTGGAAGGTATTACTGCTGTGGTTGTTTTTTCTTCTGGAAATGTTTTTGGTTCTGTTCTGTTTCAGTTGGCAGATGATTGTTATGTATCTTGTGCTAATCGTTTCATATGTTCTTATTATTGTTAGAGGGTGTGACTGATGCAGATTTGGTACTTTTGGTGACTACAAGACCTACCACTGGCAACACTCTTGCTTGGGCAGTGGCCTGTGAACGTGATCAATGGGGCCGTGCAATTGCTGGTAGTTTTCTTATTTGAGAAACTGTTATCTAAAAGTGTGTCATATCCTTTTGCATATTTGAAATCTGAAATCTCTTTATTTTGTAGGACATGTGAATGTTGCTCCACGCCATTTGACAGCTGAAGCAGAGACTCTACTTTCAGCTACCCTTATTCATGAGGTCATTTGGATTGCAATCAACGAAATGGGTTTATGGTCTTTTCAAATTTCGTGATTAGCATATCTTAACTTTTCCAGGTTATGCATGTTCTTGGCTTTGATCCACATGCCTTTGTGCACTTTAGGGATGAAAGGAAAAGAAGACGTAGTCAGGTAAAAAACCATGTTGTGATGCAATACATTCTCTGAAAGTGACTCTTTGGATAACAGAAATACTCAAATTGGTGATGGTTACTGTAGTCACATATCATTTAACTTGAGATACGGTTGTTTGGTGTTCTTCATTCTTCTAAAATTGGTTAGAATTTTAAGATTAGCATTTCTTTATTTATCTCCTTCATTTGGTGATGGAAGATCTTTCAAGTTAATCTGCAGCTTACATTTTCGTCGGGTATTCACATGCAGGTTACTGAGCAAGTCATGGATGAAAAACTTGGGAGGATGGTAACACGTGTGGTGCTTCCACGTGTTGTCATGCATTCACGGCATCATTATGGGGTAATTGTCTTGGAGCATATTAAACCTGTTGAAAATGTTTGAAAGATCACGGTCCTTTCTATTTGCATTCTTCAATTTTGAAATGTGAATATTGCAAATTCAGCAAGAATTTGACGAGTCTCATATTTGCAGGCATTTTATGACAATTTTACTGGCTTAGAACTTGAAGATGGAGGAGGACGCGGCACATCAGGTTTCTCCTTTTCTGTTCTTCAACTTCTGTTTCTCGTTTTCTACTTGCAATGTTGCGGCAATGCCTTCATGTTGATGGCTTTTTGTCAACCAATTGGCTAATGAAGTATAGAGCTTATCTTAATAGTGATTTTATCGTTTAAGAACAGTATTTCCATCCTATGTAGAGTTTGCTTTGTGTGGATGATATAAAAGTGGTGTTGACTTTTAGTTTCTAATTTGCTGCTTGTACCTTAATTTTCCCGCAGGGTCACATTGGGAGAAAAGGCTTCTGATGAATGAGATCATGACTGGATCTGTAGATACGAGGTCTGTTGTTTCAAAAATGACCTTGGCTCTCTTAGAAGACAGTGGATGGTACCTGGCAAATTATAGCATGGCAGATCGTCTTGATTGGGGTCGCAATCAGGGAACTGAATTTGTTACTTCTCCTTGCAATCTCTGGAAGGGGGCGTATCATTGCAATACAACTCAGTTGTCTGGCTGTACTTACAACAGGGAGGCAGAAGGTTACTGCCCTATTGTCAGTTATAGTGGAGATCTCCCTCAGTGGGCACGCTACTTTCCACAAGCAAATAAAGGTTAACTATTTATCATTATTTTTCTCTTGTTCCGTTTTCTGTAATTGTGTTCTATAATTGTAGCTTTTCATCATATCGTGTATGATGACAGATTATAAATTTCTATATGTTTTCCACCGAACAATGAAATTCCACTTTTAGATTTAATTGCAGTTATGTTATAGTTGATTTTTTAAACCCTATTGCACTACCTTTTCACAAGATCCTCTTTTGGCTTGATGTTGTGGATTGCCGGAAGGCCTTGATCTATTGGAATGATTTGCAGTTGAAATATTTGCCCATTGGTTCTTAAATTTTTTTTAATGAGTTTTGGGTTGTGGTTGCCGTTTCTTTGTTGTGTTATGAAAAAAAAGTTTAGAAAGAGTAATTATTAAAGTTTGTTATTGGGTTTGTGCAGGTGGGCAGTCCTCATTGGCTGATTATTGTACTTACTTCATGGCATATTCTGATGGATCATGTACGGATATCAACAGTGCTCGGGCACCTGACAGAATGTTGGGTGAGGTACGAGGAAGTAGCTCCAGGTGGGACTTCCTGCAAATTGCAACTTTCTCATCTATGTTGAGTAGCCTTTTTACTGAAAATGTCTAACCTTGAGTACATATAGATGTATGGCCTCATCACTTGTGCGCACTGGGTTTGTACGGGGTTCTATGACCCAAGGCAATGGTTGTTATCAGCATAAATGTGTAAATAACTCTCTTCAGGTTTGCTTCGAATCTTTCACTCGTTTTAATGTTAATTGCATTGGTTACTGTAATCTATAAGTTGCACAATAGATTTACTTCTAACCTACTGAAGTGGCTAGTTAACCAAAGTTTTGATTGGTAATTGATGGATTTATCTTTACAATGCCAATTTAATATAAGGTATCAAGAAAATATTATTTGAAATTGAATATAAATTATCAAGAAAAGATTATTTGAAACTATCCCCTGAACTTTCTTTTGATACGGATCACTTTCCTTTTAGGTTGCTGTGGATGGTATTTGGAAAGTATGTCCTGAAGCTGGTGGGCCTGTTCAATTCCTTGGCTTTAATGGTAAAAATTTCTTTTCAATTTATTAAGCCATGTTGCAATATCAAATTATTCATCGTTATATAATTTTTTTTTTAAAATTTTTGGTATGTAGGTGAGCTGATTTGCCCTGCTTACCATGAGCTCTGTAGCCCAGGTTCACTTTCTGTACCAGGGCAATGCCCCAGTTCGTGCAATTATAATGGAGATTGTGTTGATGGAAGGTGTAACTGTTTCCTTGGATTTCATGGTCGTGATTGTAGTAAACGTAAGTTGCTAAACCCATTGCCGTACCACTTTTTAGTTGATACACCCATTCATTGATAATTTTAACAATTACGTTCTAGTTTAAAGTTCCCCACCTGAACTCTTTTCCTTTTTCTTCTTCAATTTCCCTTTGCAGGCTCTTGCCCTGCCAATTGCAATGGGCGTGGCAAGTGTCTTTCAAATGGTGTCTGTAAATGCAAAAACGGCTTTACTGGTATTGACTGTTCAACAGGTAATGCAATTGTCTATCGAGCAATTGATACCTGCAGTTGGGTCAAAGTTATCTTTTTTACTGGTATTCTTGTGTTGTTGCTCAATTATGTTCATGGCGGAGAGCTGCAGTAAGGGTAGAACTTGGCAGCTTTGTGCTATATGAGCAGGCTAGAACATCATTAAAGATGGTTACGTACTGGAAGCATAGATGTCGAATGATGAATGTGATTTGTAACTTTACCCTTTATGATAACTGAAGAAGTTGCTAGTACCCCAGACATATTACTAGATGACCATCTTCTAGTAAAATTGCCATTCTCTTTCTAATGCTTTGCTTATTTTCAATGTCCAGCTGTATGTGATGAACAGTGCAGCCTTCATGGTGGAGTCTGTGATAACGGAATATGTGAATTCCGTTGCTCAGACTATGCTGGCTACACCTGTCAGAATAGTTCCACGCTACTCTCGAGTCTCTCGGTTTGTAGAAATGTGCTGGAGAGTGATATGTCCAGTCAACACTGTGCACCTAGTGAACCAAGTATACTGCAGCAACTTGAGGAAGTTGTTGTCATGCCTAACTATCATCGATTGTTCCCTGGTGGTGCTCGAAAATTATTAAACATTTTTGGCAGCAGCTACTGTGATGCAGCTGCTAAGCGACTGGCCTGTTGGGTAAATTCTGTCTCCTTTCCATTGCTTCTCATTCTTCTGGAATTCTTTCAACCCCCGCCGTTATGTTTTAGTCATTATGCCTAACAGTAAACACTGCTACTAAATTTGCCAGATCTCCATCCAGAAATGTGAGAAAGACGGTGATAATAGGCTCCGAGTATGTCACTCCGCATGTCAGTCGTATAACTTAGCCTGTGGAGCGTCGCTAGATTGCTCTGACCAAACCCTCTTCAGCAGTGAGGAAGAAGGGGAGGGTCAATGCACAGGCTCCGGCGATGTGAAACCGTCCTGGTTGAATCGACTGCGGCAAAGCATATTTTCAAGTAATACTTCCTTGAGGGGAATATCTGTAAAATATAGGCAATTGTAGTTATGCTCACCATGCTATTGTTTTTATTTTTATTTTGTGTTTTATATATTATTTTTGCTTGTAACTTCCCTAGGGCCCTTCTTAGTAAAAGTTGGCAGTTGTAATGTGGTTTTTAGATGTAGGTCTTCCTCGTGCTCATCCCAAGTGTCCATTTAAGAGAATTAGGTTGGGAACTGGCTTTTGAATGCAAAAGCCACTTGTAGAGAAAACTCGAAATGTATGCTCCAAAGGGACATTATAAAGAATAGTCAAGTGTATAAAGAGAAACAACAAAAGCTTGTTGTCGAGTGATAATATTTTCGGCCGAAGGCCTTGAAAGTAATGAGAATCCTCAAGCTCTCTTGTTTTATATTTGAAGCTTTTTATGGTGACTTTTTCACTTATTTTGATTCAGTCCCCTGCTCTCTTCTACTTCTACTCTGTTAGAGATGGTACAAAAGTAGTTCGATACTACCGCTTCGAAGACAACATGTTAAGCATTTCATCGAACTAGGGTCAATCAAATTTGCCGTTCATACTGACAGTCACCGCCATCATTCAGTGCCGTTACACCTACGCCAACGTTGAATCCAACTATGAGACTCACGTCATAGAAGTCTTTTTCATCAGGGTTTGTGGCGATTGTGAACTCTGCTAGGGTCACCGGTGGAGTGCGGCCACCATTGCACTTTAGGGTGCCATCACAGTCTCCAGTAGTACAGTTCCCAGCGCCGGAATCACCAAATGTGCAACCGGTTCGTGCCCAGAACTGTCCAGACAACCTGGTTACGATCATGGTGGCGATGCGAAACTGCCTTCGTCGAGAGTGGCGGCGCCGTTTCCGGGCCATACCGTGTACGAGCAAAGGTTTTAGAGAGTGAAGACTGCCGTGCTAACTACATTACCTGCTAACGTTTTGGAGATTAGTCCGGTGACAACTATGTACCAAAATGCGAAGAATATGTTTCTACGAAATGACAGAGTGAGACATTCGACAAGGAATGTCAGGCAATAATAAGTTTCTGAGTATAATTATGTTATGTAAAGCTGATAAACTACAGAAACTGCAACGTTTTGACACCAAGAATGTGTTTATTTAAATACAAAACTTCAAAGATTGAAACTGCATTTACTTGTGCATGAACATAGACTTTAAACATCTCTTATTTACCTATTGAGAACAGAAGAAGAAGAAGACAACACCAGACGTTAATCGCCAGTACAGGGTTTTGGTTTTATGCGAGAAAGGAGAGAGAGAGCGAGAAAGTAGGAAATTGTGGGCTTGAAACTTACGAGGGAAGACCTTAGATGGTTATGGTTGATAGATTAGGGTCATTAGGTTTAACCAACTTATTACTATGGTAATCATAGCACTCTTTGCGTGATTATCTTACAAAGTAAAAGTTAACATGCGATCCCACCTGCGTTTTCACTCATACAAGGAATGATTGTTGTGAATTTGCAATCATCCCAGACTATGTTGCATGCTCTCTAGATGGTGTTATATGCAAGAGTTGCCTAAGAAATGCTAAACCCTCACATTGCAGACATCAGCTCAACTTCCCACTTTCCAAGTTCCTATGGCAGTTAGAAGCACTACTGCGTGTTTTCTCCCGACATAGTGGCATAACAAGAACCGTGAGTACAGAATTTGTCCTGACAAGGTTTCATTTCATGTTTAGAAACTTAACAATAGGTTAGAAACTTAGGAGAATTGGCAAGTTGATTGCCTCATTGAAGTGTACCAGGCAAGTGTTGTCGGTTGGTAAATTAGGTGGGGTTTTTACCTATCATTTCACCAAATCCATCGTATCCTTTGTCTGCTTCACCGAAAAGACATAATTATGATTCATCCACTCCACGTCCTTCCCACACAATTTGCGTTTATCTTTAACTATCCTCTTTGTCCGTTAGCTATAGGAATTATATACAAACAAAGAGACCTTCTTGTTGCAAATGACAAGGTAGTATACCTAACTTCTTCAAAAGTTGGCATTTGCAGAGGAAATCTTGATACACGCAAAGGCTTCTGGTATATGTTTGTGTCTGAATGTTTCTGTTCACCGAACCCATCTCATCTTTCAAGGTGATTTTGACGATTATTCCTTTCCTTTTCATTTCAACTATTGTTGTTCAGAGAAGACAAGGAAGACAAATGATGTCTTCGGCTTTCGTAGTACTATGATAGTGTTCAGACAACAACTAATGCAGTGCAATCTTATAGGTCACAGCTATGATTGGTCGCAAACCAAGACTGGATGGATAGCTTAAACATTTATGGAAGTTCTTGAAGCATTTTACTTACTATAGAACAGAAATCTTTTTGCAATTTAGCATTGCTTGGACAAAACCGTTATCTAAAGACGGACGGAATTTAAAGTATGTTACTGAAGCAAGCGATGCACATGCTAAACTTACATATATTCTGAACCAAACGGAAGAAAAAAAGGTGAGATAAGTGAACAATGCAGTCAGAGAGATTACCACTGCAAAATTTACTATGCATTTGAGAGTGGAAAGGTCTTCTTCTGTCCCTTCATTGGGGAAATGGCCTTGAGCTTTGAAATCAGAAAGCAACTGATCCTTACCATGGAATGTATCTAGTAACCATGTGGCAGCCTCAGTGTCAGAGGCTGGTATTGTGTTAGTCGGAATGCGGCGAACATGCATGTGAACTTCCGATGGGTTGACACCAAATACATTGTCCAAAAAGCTAGGACATTGATGCTTGTAGGCGATAGTCACATCATAAACTGCAGTAATATTAAGTTGATAGGATTTAAAGTTACAGGGAGTACAAGAGAAGAGGTCGCAGAATAAAGGATAATGCTTATCATGCCATGGGACTTCATGACTTTCATATGACCACAGCTAATAATTGAAAGACAGAATTGTTTTAAGGGCCTGCTATTTCATAGTTCAAGTTATTCTCTCTACTACTCATTGTGAATCATATCACACACATATATATACCTTCCGTTCAGGTATATGATTGAAAGAAACAAACAGGCTTGGGGCACTCCTGCTTAGCAACTGAGTCATATACATATATAAGAAATTTCCTCACTTCTGCTTCAACAATTAAGAAGTTAGCAGGATAAGACCAGGACAGGATTCTGGCTTCCAATTGATTTAACATAGAGATGTATCTTCAGTTTTGCTTAGTTGACCTCCTGACTTATTGTACTCAAGGATAATGCATAATCAAAATGTACACAAATTATTGATGAACACTGCTTATCACAAACTTCTTCATTGTCGATTGATGAACACTGCTTATCATAACAAGTCAGAGGTTATATGTGAAGTTTAAAGTTTCTCAGATGATTCATTTAAAAGAAGGGTTTCTTAATTACAAAAGAAAGAGAACGGCAGAAGTTGATTAGAAGGTATGATCCGGATAGATCGCTTGCAAAAAATTTCTTCCCTGCATATGCACTTGGAGGTTCAGACATGCTTTGGAATCAAAAATCAGGATGAAAAATGCATCTTCTAGCTTATTAATTAATCTGAATAAAATCACACAAAGAGAACCTGCATCCAAGGAATCACGTAGAACTTCAAGGCAAGTACAAAAACCCCTCGTTTTTGGAAGTAGAACATTAGTTAGCACCGGAAGTCCGACTTCAGCAGCAAACTTTTGGCTCTTTTGGCACTTTTGCTCACTGCATGCAAATGCAAACAAAAGATAAGCTTTCTACAAAATGTAATCAAGAGCCATTTATATAGTACTTTAATTGCACAGAAATTTTCTAAATGTTATTACAAACCTAAAATTACTATGTTTCATATTGGATTCCTGCAATTTTACCCGAGCAGAGATGCAAGGCCATTTTTTTTGGTCTTAAAAATCTTAACATTAAGCATACAGGTGAATGCAGGCATCCATAAAGAATTTCAGGAAACAAAAGGGAGCAGGGAATGTACGTGAAATCAGTTCCTTCAGGGAACAGAGCAAGCCACAAGGCATCTTGTGGATCCTGAAAAGTTGAAAGTGCTTCCCGCAATATAGGTTCATCAAGTTCCCACTTCCTCTCCACTGGAATGAACTCCAGAATGTGGAATCCCCAACCAAAAATAGGCAGTTTCATCAAGCTGCTCTTCAGAATATATTTGATAGAACCCAGGCTACCTTTCCTCAATGCAAGATCCCACAAGTACATCCAATCCACCTCAGTTCTATGATTGGCAATAATTAGGATACGTTCCCTTGCCGGTACAGAATCTCCCGAAAGCACAACTTTTGTCCCGTTTATCTTTTCAAAGAGAAACGGCCATAAAGCTAGCCAGAGAGCGAAAAGGAAGAAAGTTGCCTTTCTGCAGTGGCGAATGCTGACCAACCTCATCAGGATTGCAACTGGAGGCCCAAAATACACCAGAAACATAAAAGCTGTAGAAAGAAAAACTGATAGACATATCAAACCCCTTATTAACCTCAAAGGTGTTAAAGGTCGACGCTTAAGTTCACTCTGATCTTTGAGAGGCTGAGAATTATCCATTTTATTCCTTCAAGAATAACAAATATCTCTTTCCCCCAACTAAATCTGCTGCAACACAATTAGATGTTCAACAGCAACTTCAAGCGTAAACCACAGAGAGCTCAAGATCACCTAAGAAAACACAAAGAAATCAATCCTGGGACCAAACACAGAAACAGGAACATTCATTTAAAGTTCCAATACAAGGAAAATATCCCAAATTGTCAATGGAACAGTGCGAAAATCTGAGAAATCTCGCTAATCTAAGAAACTCGAAATTTGTCCATCTCAGGAATCTCCACCCCCTTAACTTGAATCAAAATCTTCCATTCACGGAACAAGAAATCCACCAATTACATCATCCTACTAATCATAATTAATTATCCATAAATTACTTCGCTCGAAGTCAACGCTTTAAATAAAAATCCTCTCATCTCTCCCACAAACGTTCGGAAGAGACAATATTAACGGTTTCAATAATAACAATGAGAAGAAATCGTACAAACAAATCGAATCCAACACAACACAAAATACACAATAGTATCCTGCAAGAACAAGCAAAGTCACCGTATTAACAATAAGACTAATAAAAGCAATAAATCCCACAACACGAATTACGCACAAACGAAAAAATCTGAGAATTAAGGTCGTAATTATGAAGAAAGCAAGCACCTTTAAGTCTCAGAAGAAACAGAAAGAAGGGAGGGTCAACGATAAAGCGAGTGAGGGGTGAGAGGCAGGCCAAACCAAAGGCAGCTTTTGTCTTGGAACATGTGGATTATAAATTTCTTTCTTTTATCTCGTTTCAAGTAAAAGATGGGGTCGGTCTGTCTGTCTGTCTGCGTAAACTGTAACATACGACGAACCAGAATTCTGGATTCTAGATTCGGAGTATCATCTGCCGGCGTTAACTAGAAGCAGCACCCCTTCGATCAGAAAGGAGAAAGCTGATGATTGGTCCAAGCTGTTCGAACACATCGACATAGAATAGAGGGAAAGATCAAAGAGTTCGTATGTGTGTGTGTGTCTAATCTGTCACCATGCCACGTTTTATCATGTGATTCCTTGATATTATAATTAATATTTTAATTTTTAGATAAAATTTGAAATAAAATAAGAGAAGAAGATTATTTTGTTTATTGATAAAAATAAATATTGAATTAAAAATAGTCTGTTAATTAAAAACTTACAAATTTATTATATTTATACAAATTAGTTAATTTATGAAAAATTAATTGAATAATTTTTAATATTAAAAACATTAAATTAAATTAAATTAAAAATTAACATGTTAATATTTTTATGATTGAATTAGTTAATTTTTAAATTATTAGTTTAAAATTAAATAGTAAATTAATAAAACCACATAAAAATTAAATATTTATGTGGTATGGTATGGTTGGGTCCACAAGGAGAAAAAGTTGGTTACAAAGGAGAGACCAACTTTGCTTTGGTTGTTTGTTCCCCGAGCTATAAGGTTTCTGGAAGTCGGCAGTTATTTCAGAGGGTCAAATCCAACTAACTCCACTCCAAAAGTCGGCAACGAAGATCCCAAAAAGCCATTGCAAATCATGATGGGCTTGATTAGAGATTAAGACTTTACCTACCGTACTGTAACTCGGGCCAATAGGATCCGAAACTCAGGACTTGTTTCGTATGTGCTGAGAAAAGTTCGAATCCTCTATTTAGTAGTTTCTTATTCTGTTTCATGAATCTTAGACATTTATTTATGCGAGTTTTATATTATGGTATCTAATTCTGTTTCATAAATCACAGTTATTTATTTATGTGAGTCTCGTATGAATCCTGCATAAATTTACACAAGACTCGCATAAATAAATGTCTGAAATTTATGAGACAGAATAAGACACCAAAATATTAGATAAAAGATCCCGTACCACTAAAAGATGCGAAACAATCTAATGCATGTAACAATCTCACCATTATCATTTCCTGTATAAAGTTGATCCTATGCACAATTGCATAACCTTTTTTACATTAAGTACCGTTTTAACTGTACTTTTCGTGTTGTTTTATATCAGAACTAGGACGCGAATGCCTCGTTGAACCATCATTTCTCCTGGAATGAATCTTCACGTAAAACTTCAACACAAGCAAGAGAATCACCGAATTCAACACAGAGTTCAACGTCCAAGCTCCTATCCCATTGCACCCACGTTTACATAAATGTATCAAAAGCACCCCAAAATGGCAAACCAAGTTGCAGACCAACAACACCACCTGAATATTCACTACAAATGGGAAACAAGCTCCTGGTAGCCCTATTGCAGTCCAGAAACGGTACCCGTAGATGATGGAGTACGACAGAGTTGTTAAGAGTATGGCCATGACTTGAAACGACTGAGAGAATTCAAGCCAAAGATAGGACATGAACAGGAGGACAGACTGGTTAAATAGTGTGAAAAAGTTGCGTTTACGACGCCGGAGAATGGTACAAAATGTACGTAAAAAGTGAAGGTGACGAGAGAGGTAGAAAATATATGACCAGAAGAACACCCGACCAGAAGGTCGCGTGCCCAGAGGGAAGCAGAGTAGCCACTCGAAAGTGCTGGCGGTTTTGGTCCGCCGCCAGAGCCAGCGAGTGTCCCGAATCTCGGCAGCGGTTGAGAATATGATGCCAGTGAAGATAAATATGGAGATCAACGATAAAGCTAGACTATGAATGGCCGGAATGGGTCCGAGTGGTACACGGCGGTCTGGCCGGAGGAAGAGACGTAGGAGGAGATGTAGAATGACGGCGGCTGTGACGTAGACGGCTATGGAGGAGAAGAGAAAACACCATGTTGCGCCCCACGGTAAGGTGGGACTCCATCGGAAGTTTACGACGATTGGGTGCTCCGCTAACCAATAATTGATTCTTCGTGTTACGGATACTTCCATGGCCAACTTGGGGTTTAACGCAAGTTTCTGAACTTTTTGTGGGTCGTTGAGCTTATGTAATAGTAAAAAAAGGAGATTAGACATGAAACACAACTTTGTCCTTGTCTGGAACAAGAGTTGGAAGGCTAATGGTCGTCGAATAAGAACAAAGCAGACGAACAGTCAAGTCACTGCCGGGGATTATATGTTCTGGCACAGACAAGTCTTCGCTATTAGCTTTATATAAGAAATGCACGAATCTTAGACCAAATCTCAACAATGGCTACGAATGGGCACCGGGTGGGTGTGCCCGATTTGCCACCCTGTGCCCTGGGAATCGGAACCATCCATTAACATTTAATGGATGGTTCCGATTCCCAGTGCCACACGCAGCAGATTTGATCCTGCTACGAAGAAGATGAAAAGTCTTCCCATGTTAATTGCAGACAACAGAAAACGACAGTCGGAAATGTCCAAATTGGTTTCCGTCGTCAAGGCCGTCAAGAGCACATCAGATCGTGACATAATTGAAATGTGCCAAACTTCGAGTTATCAAACCGAGTCTCAGATTAGCCTTCAAACTCAAGCCGAAATTGACTGAATCGGGACGGATCTTTTGTCTATTTTCTTTCGTTTCTATCCGTTTTTATAAATTTTAACTATTTATTTATACAAGATTTATATAAATAAATGGTTAAGATTTATAAGATAGGATTGGAAAAAAAAAGGACAAATGATATTAACAGCCAGACTGGCATCTTTTTATCAATCCTCATTTTCTTGAGTCCAGATCTTCTGTTTAATATTATGATATTTTATTGTGTCCAATAAATCTCAGTCATTTATTTATGTAGGGTCTATGTGGGACTCGCGTGGATCTTACAAAATAAATACTGTAGCTAAAATTTTATGAAAGATCTTCTTTCCTTTTCGTCGTTGGCTAAGGTCTAATATAGGCAATCTTGACTTAATCACGTGGTTCCTTCGCACGACCGTTTCGTTTAATAAAATGCGAAAACGTAATCGTTTCTAATTCTTAGACAAATTGCTTCTAGATAGCGTAACCACTTCTTGACGATAGGAGCTACGTAATTTGTATACCATACAGTATTTCCCATCACATGTGATTCTATGGATGCTATTATTTGTTATTATAAAAAGAAACAAATATAATAATTAAATTGGACCATAAAGTATAAAATATCTTTATTGGCTTATCCTTACCTAGAAAATATGTGAATACAAATTTAAGATAAAAATATTTAATATTATATATTCTAACTTGATCAACTTGTTTGGAAATATTCATGTATTTAACATTTTGTTTAAAATTTTTAAAATTATTAACTTGAAATAGTAAAGTTACAGGTTTATTTATATTAATTAATTATAAGTCATCTCCGATGTTTATTTATGTGCGTTTAATTTTTTTAAATATAAAATTTGTATCAAATATAATTTTTAATTAAAAATTGAATCGATTTGATCATTATAATCTCAAAAATTTTAAACCCATAAAATTTTCAACTGGATTTATTTTAATAATATTTGTTATTAAAATTTGCTTAGTGTATTAATTAATTGTCCATTTTTACAAACTAATCATTTTTTATAAATTAGAATAAATTAGTTATTTTTATTTAATAGGCTTCTCTTTAATTAAATTTTAATTTATTAGA
>JAOSBP010000002.1:2005218-2016610 GCA_027563825.1 Erythroxylum mucronatum | reverse complement strand
TCATTTTTTATAAATTAGAATAAATTAGTTATTTTTATTTAATAGGCTTCTCTTTAATTAAATTTTAATTTATTAGATAAAGAAAAATAATTTTATTATTAAATTTTTGTTTCATTTTTATTATGATGGTGAGCCTTAGGGTAACTAGTAAAAAGCTATGTATAATTGATATCTCTCCAATTTTTTATTTTATTAGTTCAATTTTAAAAATATTAAGAATAATAGTAAATTTTATAAAGCAATCAATTGACAAATCTCTCCTGACTTTATTACCATTTGAATTAGCTCTGAGAAATAGGGGTGAGCATTCGGGTA
Organism: Erythroxylum mucronatum; assembly: GCA_027563825.1. NCBI lineage: Eukaryota > Viridiplantae > Streptophyta > Magnoliopsida > Malpighiales > Erythroxylaceae > Erythroxylum > Erythroxylum mucronatum. The sequence goes on along the minus strand of JAOSBP010000002.1, from coordinate 2,016,295 downwards.
ATTCGGGCTAGATTTTCACTGTTCGGGCCCGGCCCGAATTACTCGAAATTTTTTTCCTTACCCGACTCGAACCCGAATTTTCAATTACCCGAACTTACCTGACCCGAACTTACCCGATTTATCCGAATTACCTGAATTATCCCGGCCCGATTTACCCGAATTACCCTAATTACCCTATTTCACAATTTTTTAAAACCTAATTCGGGTAATCGGGCCGGCCCGAATATTTTTTTCCCTTACCCGTCCCGGCCCGAAAATAATTCGGGTAACACCCGAGCCGGCCCGAATTACCCAAACTTTAGAATTTCCTTACCCGAATTAATTCGAGCCGGGCCAAATAATGCTCACCCCTATTGAGAGAGGGTGCTTGGTTCATGGGGCTAGAAATGAATCAATGGAATGAATAGTAAGTGGTTGGTTTTATAATTTGATTATAGATACAGTGCTTTCATATATGATTTTTTAAAAATATTACATACTCCCAAATTACGAGAAGAATGAGTTTCATTCGTGATCAAAGATAAGTGTCGCTTCTTTAATTAAATATAATTAATTAATTGCAATATAGTTAATTAATTAAAATATATTAAAATTTGATGTAAAACAGAAATTTAATAAATTTTTATTTCTTAATATTTTTAATAAACATGTTATCAACAGTAATAATTAATTATTATAATTGTAAAAATTTTATTTATAATTTATTGTCTGAACCAACCGAACCTTAATTGGAGCATCGTCTCGCCGTTAACGGATGGTCAAACTCATTTAACGTCGTCACATAAGGATGCGCGCCCGTAATATCCCACCGGATCGTGTCAAAATTCAAATCGCACACCGAATCGCTCCGAAATGAAGTTAATTTTAAGCCGTTAATCAGAAGTATACGGAAATGAATCGGACGGCTAGTAAGCCACTAAACGCATAAACAAGAAGATAATTGCCAGTAAACGCACTAAGCGCGGAAGAAAAAGAACTTGAGCCCGTGTAATTGAAGAATTTACGAGTTTCTCTGTGGCGCTCTCTCTGGTTTGATTTTGTTTTTTAAGATCGATTCGTTCGTGGATTGGTCGCTCCATTTTTTTCCTTCAATACCTATCTAACAAGGTTGGTAAATTGAAGTTTCATTTCCATAGCTAATCCGTCCTTTTTAGATTAACAATTATTTTATATAATTTCTTTGATTAGTGATGTTCTAGAACTTGTTAGTCGGGAGGTTACCTGTTGTTGAAAGTGATTGAGATTTTGTTAGAGATCTGAAGAAATCTTGATGTTTTCAGAATTATTTGGAATTACTTTTGGGCGTTTGTTTATGTGTCGGTGGCTTTAAGAACTTTCAACATTGATTCTATGATGGGATTGTGACATTCAACTGCTTTGGAAATTATTATTCAACGCTTGTTCTATGACATTTCTTTTGGAAAATCTTTAACTTGTGGCTGTAGAATTGTATGGTACAAGATTGTTTTTGATAGTACTTCAATGGAGCGTTGTGATTTGGGATTTGTCGGGTTTCCATGGGTTGAAGTTGGTGCGGTATTTTTATAATTTATGGTCAATTGTGTTTCATATTGTTTACAGGGTAGTTGTGAATTTTGTGTTAAAAGATGACGAGTGGGTTTGGGGGATCAACAAGCAGGCCTCCCCAAAACCCCTCTTTTTCCAGCAACAATAGCAATGGTGATACTGGTAACTTTGAATGCAATATATGCTTTGATCTAGCTCAGGAGCCTATTGTAACTTTGTGTGGTCATCTGTTCTGCTGGCCTTGTCTCTACAAATGGCTTCGGTTCCACTCGCAATCTCATGAATGTCCGGTTTGTAAGGCTCTGGTTGAGGAGGAGAAACTTGTTCCTTTGTATGGTAGGGGTAAGACATCAGCTGACCCAAGATCAAAGTCTATTCCTGGTGTTAATATTCCTAATCGTCCGGCAGGACAAAGGCCAGAAACAGCTCCTCCGCCAGAACCAAATAATTTTGCACAACATGGTTTTGGATTCATGGGAGGGTTGGGAGGTTTTTCACCAGTGGCAACAACTAGGTTTGTCAACTTCGGTGCTTTTGGTTCTTTTGGTGGGCTTTTTGCTCCACTTTTTAACCTTAATTTCCATGGATATCCTGATCCTGCCATGTATGGCTCTGCTACTGGATCTTATGGGTTTTCTAACCCATTTCATGTTGGCCATGGACACGGATATCGTCAGCACCAGGAACAAGGCAATCAAGATTATTATTTGAAGAGGCTGCTTCTGTTAATTGGTTTTTCTGTTCTTCTTGTTCTTTTGTGGCAATAGATCATATACGCAGCCGTAGTTTAAACCACCATTGAGTATATGTAAATCCATTCGTGCATTTTAAACCCAATGAGTGGCGTGGAGGACATTGTTCATAATATGACATCATCTGTATTGGTTCCCTTTAATATTCCTCATGAACAGGTCAAATGGGATTGCTATCTCTGCCTTGGTTCCTTTTGTTCTTTTATAAATATTTGTGAAACAAGAATATCAGATGGCCCACGAATTGGTGGCCAATCTGCGAACTTACTAGTCCACGAGATGCTGTGCTGACTGGCAGTTTCGAGAAAAGTTTGTATCATGAGTCATAATTCAAAGAATAGCTTACGATTCCTTTAGGTTTTAGAGCTAGCTGTTCTATTAGCAATTTAGATCTCAATTCAATTCATTTTTTCATTTATCACTAAGATGCATCCTCGTATCATTTATAGTAAAGCTTCATGGATTATGTGAGTACTTCAGTATTGATGACCTTATAGTTTACACGATTAAACTCCTACGGTGATTTTCTCATAGCAGTTCTTAGTACTTATTCATCAAACCGCGTGTGTATGCTGTACCATTGCAGATTATTCATCTTGGCTTCATGGAGTACCTCATTTACATGCTACATTCTAGTTTGCTTGCCAATCATCTACTTTCAAGTAGGTGTCTTAAGATGTATTCGACTTTTATCTGCAGTGCACAATAACTATGGTATCCTAAAAATGTTTTCAGAATGCTCGATAGTTGAAGTTTGTAGGGCTTTAAGCCTTCTTGTTGGTAGTGGACTGACTTTCCAAAGAACAAAGGTTAGACTAATTCTTATCCAAAGAGTGTTGATGATTAATAACTGACAGTGTATGGTGAAATGTTTGGTTTCAGGATGACTGATTAGTCTGACTCGGTGAATATGTTTCTCTTTCAACTTGGAATGAGGTCACTGGCCTTGTAAAATGGTAGGCATCCACATTTAGAGGACCAGAAAAATCTTCACCTATGTTCAAACTTCAACTTCTTTAAGGCATTTGTCACAAATGGACAGCATTTCTATAACTCGGGCCTGAAGTTCTGCTCAGTTTTTTTTGTTTTAGGCGACCTGATGCAAATTAGTAGTGGTCCTAGATCTGAAAAAAAAAAACAATACATCACTGTTGTTCAAGGCTTGAAGCTGCTTTTGAGGGTGTGATTATTCCTCTTTTAATGTTTGATCCTATTACTTCAGGTCACTGTTGTTTAAGGTTTGAAAGCTGCTTTTGAGGGTGTGATTATTCCTCTTTTAATGTTTGGTCCTATTACTTCAGGCCACTGTTGTTTAAGGTTTGAAAGCTGCTTTTGAGGATGTGATTATTCCTCTTTCAAAATGTGGTCCTATTACTTTTGGGCTTAGTATCAGTGTGTATGTAAAATTATCTGATCCACCACTTTAAAGATACTTCATCGTGGCGGCCCCTTAAAATGGACTCCTTCGTAGAACATGCGGTACGGTTGTTTCTGTTATTATCTGAAGATGTTATAACTGTAGGATAACGTAGTGTTTAATTTTTAAAAACTTTTAATTAGTGTTTGAACTTCAAAATCAAGGGCCATCCTTTAATGGACTGTTTTGAGTATTTTTTGAATAAACAATTTGTTTTAAGTATTGACAAATGAATAATTATGTTACTCGCAAGGCCAAGAAGAGTTTTCAAGACGAAAGGTATTGCGCTGAGCATGTGATGACCATATAATGCCCTCATGACTTGAGTTGCACGGTTGGCCTTTTTGGACCAATTCTTACGTAAAAGCAAAAAGTCTTTATCTTCTGCTAGCCATTGCCTACCCACGACCACGAAGACAAACAAACACGGCCAGGTTGTTCAGTTCAGTTCAGTTCACAACGTACGATGAAGACAATCTTCTTCATTCTTAGTCTTGCATAGCTTGTTCGTTCAGTTACTTTCGTTACATAATAATCAGAGCATGTCGTAATATCCTACTCTTTGTACGAAACAGAAACGGCAATCTGTAGCACAAGCAGAGTGGAATTATGTATTAGCTGTGACGCTTGCTAGCTTGTCTACGTTGTCATCATCTGAAGAGTGAAGGAATGTGAATAACAAAGATCAAGCTATACTAGAAAGCATTATCAAATTACAAGACACAAGTAAGTAGAGGATTTGAAGTCTTTTGGTTCCAGAACAAGCTTGTTTGGTCGGTCCAACGTAGTTTTCATCGAGTTGGATGCTTCAACTTATGCGAAGCCAGAGATTGCTACCCAAGCATCAAAAGTTTCAGATTTTTTTAAATATTTTTATTAATCAATAGAAAAAACAACCCTTTTCTTTACTTTGAAACAAATGAATGTATAATTCATATAAATTATATTTGTTAGCAAATATATAAAAACAATTAATTTGGTCCCCAATAAGCTCTTTGTGACTAAGTGGTCGTGAGTTCAAATCCTACCACTCACCTATTATTCAGCACAAGATAGAGTGAATCTGTGTAAGTTTCAAGTCCAAAGGGCTATCATCATGAGGGGGTGTGTTAGTGAATATATAAAATTAATTAAGTTGACCTCACACAATAACTTAAACTATTGCAGTGAAACAGTCATTTAACGTATTTATTTATGGAGAATAAATATTTCATAAAGTTAGATTTACTACCTAAGTTTGAATATCTCTATACCCTTTGAGGTTGGTAGGAGTTGATTTAATCACAAAATCCAACTCTCTTCTATGACTTGTTTAGTAATTTAAGTTGACACCTCCAAGTCCAAAAGCACGAGAACCGCTCGTTCTTTAACGAGGAATGCGTGTGGCATCCTTTTCAAATTCGGCATCAAGCATTGGTAGAGGGAGATGCACTACCTTACGAAGGTCCATCAAGCCTCATTTGACTAGAGCTGGAAACACTAATTACCCTCTACAAAATCAATAGTGTTCAATTTAGTGGTTGAAGTAACCAATTAGAGGCAATAAGATGTGGTAAATTGCACTATATTTAGTTTGAGGGTGACTACAATTGGTAAAATTATTCTTTTTGTCATGAAAAAAAAATTCTTTATAAAAATAAAAAAATCTTTACGTACATTACGACTCTTTTTAGATCTGAGCAAAACGAGAAATCACGTGCACTAAAATATATTTGTGAAGGGCCGATTTATTTTATTCTACTAAAAAAATAATAAAAAAGTTCATTAACTATATACAATTTTTACTCAAAAATAGTTCAATTGATAAAATAACTCTTTTAATTTAAGAAATTTTATGTTCCAATTGCAATAAAAATAAAAATATTTAATACCAAAAATAAATTAAAATGTATAAACACTCAAATATGTTAGTTAACTTTAAATTATTAATTTTTTAAATAATATATCTATTAAAAAAATAATATATAGATTATCAATTATACAGGGATGTTCAAAATTACACATTCTTATTTTTAATTAATTATTTTTTACTTTTTAATTAATTAATTATAGCTTTATATATATATATTATGTGATTTTATCAAAAGTAATTTCTGAATTAATTAAAAATAACATCTCTAAAGTTTTAACTATCTATTTTACAGAATTATTGTTATTATTTTTTGAACATACTTTTGTAATAATAGTTGGAATGGAACAGAAGCGTAATAAAATGTAGAGAGACCTCAGACTCCTCTCATCCAATCACTCCCACACAACACAGCTTTCCTTTCACTTCCTTCGTATCTCAGAGACTGAAACAACCCCATCATGCCATTTCCACAACTCCTTAAACTAACAACAGTCTTCACATTTCTCTTCCTCCGTAGCCTCTTCACCACCTATACCTTTGCTTTACCTTTAACTCAACAGTTCAGAGAAGCTCCTCAGTTCTACAACTCCCCAGATTGCCCTTCCATCGTTCAAGATGACTGTTACTCCGATTCATCAGACGGTGAGAACGACGTATTCCGTTCGGATCATCATGCTGTCCACGTGGCGATGACCCTTGACTCCGCCTACATCCGCGGCTCGCTAGCGGCGATCCTCTCCGTTTTGCAACATACTTCTTGTCCTCAAAACATAGCCTTCCATTTCGTCGCCGCCGCGTCTGCCAACGCGTCGCTTCTTCACGCCACCGTCTCGTCTACCTTCCCTTACCTCAAGTTCCGGGTTTACACTTTCAAGGACTCGTCTGTGTCCAGACTCATCTCTGCTTCTATACGTTCAGCTCTTGATTGCCCTCTGAATTACGCTCGCAGCTATTTGGCTAATATACTTCCTGTATGCGTTCGACGAGTAGTGTACCTTGACTCGGACCTCGTCCTCGTCGACGACATTGAGAAACTCGCCGCCACCTCACTCGGCGAGAAGTCGGTTCTTGCAGCTCCAGAGTATTGCAATGCGAATTTCACTTCGTATTTTACACCAACTTTCTGGTCAAACCATGCTTTGTCATTGACGTTTGCAGATAGAAAAGCTTGTTACTTTAACACTGGGGTGATGGTTATTGATCTTGGCCGATGGAGAGAGGGTGATTATACTGCAAAGATTGAAGAATGGATGGAGCTTCAAAAGAGAATGAGAATCTACAACTTGGGTTCATTGCCTCCATTTTTGCTAGTTTTTGCAGGCAAAATCGTGCCAGTTGATCATAGATGGAACCAACATGGTCTTGGTGGAGACAATTTCAGAGGGTTATGCAGAGATTTGCATCCTGGTCCTGTTAGTCTCTTGCATTGGAGTGGTAAAGGTAAACCATGGGCTAGACTTGATGCCAACAGACCCTGTCCTCTGGATGCTCTCTGGGCTCCATACGATCTGTTGCAGACTCCATTTTCGTTGGATTCCTGAGAAATGGTTCAAAGAGATTACAGTTTAGATTTTAGGCGTGTTGTTTTAGATTACTATGCAAATGTCCATATGCTTCAATCTATGATCTATCCTTAATTCTTGCAATAAGGAGAACCCAGAAGGCAAAAATCAACCTACTACATGTCTAGGGTGAATGTATGATTCATTCATTGTATTAATCTTTTTGTATAGGAAAATATCAATTTCGAGCTGTTTCTTTTGATTAACTATAAATAGTTATTCCTAATCGACTTATTCCCGCATTGTTGCCATTTTAGTTCTGCGAGTAAGCTTCCTTCACCAGCCAAAGAACCAACTTTTTCATTCTTTAAGCGGAAGCCAAACTTAGGAAAAGCCTGGAAAGATACACTGCCAACCGATTAGATTCTTACAAACCATATTATAAATAATTATTTTGTTTGAAGTAAATATTGGTTAGTGAAGGAACTTTGGTGCCACCTTCCAAATGGCTTGCGTATCAATCATTCCCATAATCCCATGCCATACAATCATACATGCCAGCTATTTCTGATCTATCGTTGGATCTTCAAGCACCTTTGACATGTGCAGAGTCTTTAGCCAACCTTGGAAACAATCAATCAGAAACGAAAATCATGATTTTTGGAATTGATTATTTATTTTTATTTTTTTCACGAGGTATTTTAGGAGGGTCTCAATTATAAGAAGACATCTTTAAACCATCCACACTCAGATTAATCTCCGTTCGAGTCAGGTTGGTCCCTTGCAGAAGACAAAGTTCTGACTTCAAGTTTTAAACGGTTACATACATAAGAGGAATTTGAATCCGCAACCTCACTTAAACTAAAAGAGCCCCTTATCAACTTATCTGTTACCTAAGTTAAGGACTTGATTATTAAGCAAAAAGATTAGTAAAGTTGAGAAATGGTGGCTTCCATTATAAGCAATTAGGTCAACAACGAGGACTTTGAAATTTTATATGGTTTGAATATATATAATATTCAACAATTTCAGAGAAAAGGAACTGTCGGTAGTAGTGTGAAAAGAGCGGCGGACATCATTAAAGCAGATCTGCATCTTACGTTTATGTATGTCTTTAAGACGTATCACCAGGACGACACGTCGTACGTGTTTTAAGGAGGTGACTGTTATGTACGGCACATGATTAAAGTTTTAGAGACGTGTGGGGCCCTACATCTTGGACGAAAGATGAAATCATGAAACCGATTCTAGATCTTCTTTCTTTTTTTTTTTTATGCAAATCTTTCTAATATTACCTTGTCTTTACAATTCAAAAGACGTCTAAGTTCTATTTAAAAACTTTTTTTCTTTTGGTTAATATAATAATAATAACCAAATTAATCAATTTTAAAATTTAATTTAATATTTTATAATTTATAAATTAATTAAAAATTTTAATAAATTAATTAAACAGGATTTGTATGTTTGGCAACCAGTTAATCATTAGCTCATAAGTAATAGTTGATTATATCAGCTGATTTAATTAGCAGATAAAATCAGCTATTTATTAAAAATATTTCGTACATAAGTTGTTTAATAAAATTAGTTGTTTAATATATATAAATTCTATAATTTATAAATTAATTAAACAATTTTAATTAATTAATCAATTAAAATAAGTTATTGAAATCAAAATAAATTATTTCGCATATATAATATATTTTATAATTTATTTGCATTTCACAAGTATTCTCTTAGAAAAAAAACTTTATCATACAAGATGTTTAATATTGCATTAATATGCATGTGGACTAATATAATAACAATAATAAAATTAATTGTTTTTAAATTTAAATTTAATATTTTCTATAATTTATAAATTATTTAAATATTTTTAAAATTTTAATCTTTATCTTATAAATTTTGTTTAAAAAATTAAAATAAAAAAGAAAATATGTGTCACACAAATTCAAACTAATTTTTTGTTTTTTTAATTTTAATTTTTTTAAACTTAATAGAAGCATAATTAAAATTAAAATTTAGTTTAATTTTTTATTAATCTAATAGTATAGTTAAAATTACAACATAATAAAAAAGTGATTTCAAAATAATAATAATAATATAAAAAAGTAAAAAAATAAAGAATAGTAGCTTATAATTTAAACAAAAACGACGAAATTTTTAACCGGATAAAATTAGAAAAAGTAATATTAGACAGACTGACAGAGTCGTCTCAAATCGATCAAAGCGTACGTTATGGATTTTTCGCTTTAGGCTTTAAGATGTGCCGTTTCGACGATTACTACAAGACAATGACTTGTCGTTTTAGCTGTGTGCGTGCCACCTGTTGTGTTTATTGTTCTCTGTTAGTTCTTCATAGACGCCACTCTCCTTTTGTGATATAGATTCTTTTTCATATCTTTGGTTTTTCTTCGCTTTCTATCCAAATTACTTGCTTTAAAGGAAACAAGTGCGTTTGCTTTTCAAGAGAGGTCTGATCAATCTCAATCTACGTCATCAACATCGTTACCATTAGAGGACCACTTCCCAGGACTAGCAAGACGAGTAGTAACACCATCCAACATCGTACGGATGCAATATTGGTTGTGATGAGATGATATATCTTCAATGGTTGAAGTTTTTTCAAGTACTTGAATAGTTTGTTCTTTTCTGGGTTGTTACCGTCTCTGTCAGGGCATTGCATTTGAAGGACCACTTAGATCGATACCCTACGGCTCTTCCAAATGATGCTAATGCCAAACTAATACGGTTGCTATTTCGTGAATAATAGTTTTCTGATTCCAAGCGAGCCGCCCCTTCCCATAAATTAGGAACTATTGAACTTGATCCAAATGTGTACAAACAGGTGTTTCTCTTCTCTTCCTACCTATACCTAATGAGACCTGGTCAGATGCGAAGAACTTGTCAGGCTACGGTTTTACATCTTAATTACAAATGGAGCCTTTGGTCCGAAGGTGGAATGCGTTTTGTTAGTTATTGCATGTCTACGCTCTGCCGAAACATCCATATGGCTCATGCTTCCTTTCGATCTTCATTTTCTATTCTATAATGTAAAAGGGCCAGTAAAATTTTCAATTCCCTTATTTAAATTTGCATATACAAAGTATTCAGGCCAGTACAAGTTCATAGTTTCTACGAATTATAGGGGCACGTAAGTTTTCTCCTTCAATCTTCGACACCAGATCACCTATGAAATACAGCAGATACAAATAGGGGCACAGAATAGTTGAGAGTAAGATCAAAGACGTAAAGCGGGAAGCAAAAACAAAAGGAGGGGACGTTGGCTCGGCTTATGTGAGCGTGAAGCTGAGACGAAACGTTGGTTTAAACAAAAACGTCGACGTTTTTTGTTGTGGTACAAAATACGTACAGGCTTAGTGGCACAGATGCCTACAATGATACCCCATTCTAAACATCTTTCAACTAACCCCACCGCGTGTGCCTGCCTCTCTATCTCTAAAAATTCGGTCATTTGATTTTTTTCAAAATAAAACAAAAACTAATATAGTTATATTTTTATTATTTTTATTAATTATATATTAGATATAACTTAAGGATATATTATTTTTAATTAATTAAATTTATTTTAATCTCTTATGTAATATTTATTAATAAATTATCAATAAAATTATTTTATTTTATTGAAATAAATAATTTAAAATTAAATTTTATTTAAAATGTATTTGAATTTAAAGGTGTTAAAAAAACCAGCGAACCTGTGAATCGGACTTGAACCGCATGAACCAAACCTGTAAATAAGGTTAACCAAATCTGAGTTCAGGTTCAGGTTTCTAACTTGCGGTTCTAGGTTTAAACTTGAGCCTGAAAGGCTAAAACATTCAAAAAATCTATCATATATTTGGATATAATTTAAGAGGATATTAATAATAATAAATTCACTAGTCTTTACTATATTTATTCTTGAGTAAAAAAAGAAGAAAAAGGAAAATAACCTACTTTAATTATATGTTATTAAATGTTAATCTTGAACATTGCTATTATAAGTAACAACTAATGCATAACACTC
>JAOSBP010000002.1:1963363-1973611 GCA_027563825.1 Erythroxylum mucronatum | reverse complement strand
ATTTAAATATATTTATCCTTGTGTTGCCATTTGGGTGATCTCTAGTTGTCTCGGTGGTGGTGTTGCTGCTAACAGGTTATGTGTTGTCAAGACTGTCAATGCAAAGAGAATCAGATTTTTGAAATTATTTTCTGTTGTCACATTATATAGGAGGTTATCTATGATGTAGGTAATTGCGTTTTGCAGGGTATTATTATGAGAGGCATCTTAACCTAATTTCACGTGAATTCCTTATGGTCAGGCAACTCTCCTGGATGGTTTCATGCGATAATGGGTCTCGTCTCGATTTTTTTTGTTCATCTTTTTTATTTTTGTCATGGTTTTATAGTGCTTTTTTTAATGCAATTATAACATTTGCCATCACAAGAAGGTGTAATTGATTTTGTAGGCTAGGACTGGTGATGTGGAAACCTAAAGCAAGCTCGAACCACAAGCCGTCGAATACTAGAGTTTGTTTCGAATGTGCATATCCCTCTTTTAAATGTATTTATCCTTGTGTTGTTTATTGGGACATCCCTCGTTGTCTCCTTGTTCTCGTTTTTAACAGGACGTGTGTTGTCAAGACTGTCAATGAGAAGAGAACCACAACAGATAAAAAAACCCAAAATTTGAAATGTTGTGCAAGGATCTAACTTTTAGGTGGAATCTTTAGGTTCATGAGCTCTTTTTCTTGGTTTTATGAGAAGGTTTCATCTGTCTTATTTGTCAGTTTTTTAGAGTGCATTTTCTGCAAATCTATTGTTTGCTATCACAAGATGCAATTGATTTTTTAGGATAGAAGTGGAGATGGGAATCCCAAAGCAAGCTAAAACCTACAAGCCCATCAATACCAGTGTTTGTATGTATTAAGACTATTCCCCCTTTCATATATCTTCGTTTTCTGTATCAATGTGTTGCGTATTGAGTGATCTCTTGTCGTCTCCTTGTTCCTGTTGTTAACAGGACGTGTTGTCAAGATTGTCAATGCAAAGTGAATCAAAACAGATTTAACTCGAATCTCATTTTTATAGGCAGTAGATTAAGGATAGGTAACTGCCTTTTGCAGGGAGCTATGTTTTGGGTGGCATCTTTAGCCTACTTTGACATAGATTCCTTATGTTCATGCAGTATCGCAGGGAACTAAGTTTTTGGAGGAATCTTTAGCCTGCTTTGACGTGGATTCCTTATGTTCATGCAACTCTCTAGCTTGGCTTTGTGGGATAAAGGGTCCTTTTCATCTTTCTGATTTCTTTCATGTCTTAAGAGTGCCATTGTTTTGGAATTCTAGCATTTGCTACCACATGATGGTGCAATTGATTTTCTAAGAAAGAGGTGGTGTTATGAAAATTTGGAAACCCAGAGAAAGATCAAACCGCAAGCCCTTAAATATATTTATTCTTATGTTGCCTATTGGTGATCACTAATCTCGTTGTTGTTTCTAATAAGTCCAGTCTCTTTGTTGTTTCTAATAAGTCTAGTCTCGTTGTTGTCAAGGCTGTCGATGTGAGGAGAACAAGAACTGATAAAAAACATGATTTTTGAACTTATTTTCTGTTTGGCACATTTATATAGGTTGTAAAGTGTAGGTTAACTGCCTTTTGTAGGGCATCTTAACCTACTTTCACTCGGATTCTTTATATTCATGCAACTCTCTTGAATGATTTCATGTGATAAAGGGTTTCGTCTTGATTTAATTTTTTTAATCTTTCTGACAGTCGATGAGAATAGAACCATATCGATAAAAAGCCCAATTTTTGAACTTCTCTATTTTTCTTTTTTTTATAACAGGTGTAGTTAACTGCCTTTTACAGGGAAGAGGGAATTATGTTGTGCAAGGCATCTTAAATCTACTATAACCTAAAGCAAAGCTCAACCACGAGCCCTTGTATACCGCAATTTGTTTTGATTATGTTTTTTCATCTTGTAAATATATTTATCCTTCTGTTGCCTAGTGGGTGATCTCTAGTTGTCTCGTTGGTGGTGGTGTGAAGGTGCAATTGATTTTCTAGGATAGAAGTGGAGATGGGAAACCTAAAGCTAGCTCAAACCACAAGCCCTTCAATACCTGCGGTTGTTATGTCTATTCCCCCTTTTATATAATTTTCTTTTCTTTATTATTGTGTTGCTTATTGGGTTGTTTTTTGCTGTCTCCTCGAGAGGCATCTTAGCCTATGTTCACATGGAATCCTTATGTTCATGCAGTTCTAACATGGCTTTGTGGGATAAAGGGTTTCTTATGGATTTGCTGCTTCATTTTTCCGATTTGTGATTAGAAGTTGTTACATCGGCCTCACTTCTGGTCTTGTGCCATTGCTATGCAAGTAATTATTACTATTTCCCAACTTCTTTGCTACTATAAGTTTATATTTTATTTTTGATAAGCTTGATTAGAGGTGGTTCTTTTGGAAATATGATAAGCTTGACGTGTTTAGTCCCTTGCTCTTTATCTTATACATTTTCACACCTGGTCTCATGCTGTTGTTGTGCAAGTAACTGGTGCTTTTTCCAATGTTCATTTTTCTGCTCTGGAAGTTATCTGTACAAGATAAGGTTGATTCTGAGTGGCGTCTTATTTTGAGAAGTTAAAGCAACTTGTTAACTGTGTATGCAACAGGTTACTTTTATTGAGGTAATTTTCATTGCAAGTGATTAGAAGTGGTGCATTCTGCGCTGTGTGACTAACTGTTGCTCTTCCTCATCTTCTTTACTGCTATACAAGTTATCTGGTGATGCTTTCTTAATTTGGAAATGTATAGGATAAAAGCTTGATTGGAGATGGATCTTATTTTGGACATGTAGAGGATAGGCTTTATCTGCTCAGTGTCTTACTCTCAAGATGGTTCAATGGGGAGGGGAATGTTGCAGATTTGTCGAGAAGATCATTTATTAGAGGTGAATGTTAAGAAATGTAGAAGATAAAGGAAATGTTGCAGATTTGTCGAGAAGATCATTTATTAGAGGGGAATGTTGCAGATATGTCAAGAAGGTTATTTATCAGAGGGGAATGTTGCAGATATGTTAAGAAGGTCATTTATTAACAATTTCCTGCATATTAGCGTTAAGGTCATTTATTAACAATTTCCTGCATATTAGTAGCTCCTTCTCCTTTGTGTACGTGACCTTTAGAAGTGAACTGAGATTTTAGGTCAATGTTGTTAGTTGAATATCTTTAATCTGCTAATGATGGTTTTTTATATGTTTTGTTTGCAACTGGTTTGCATATGTTGATTGTTGCATCTTTGATTAAAATGATTTAGTGATTGATATGTGGGTCACTTGGTATCTTCTCCTTCCAAAACCCCAGAACCAAAATCAAAGATGGCAAGATACTCTCAACTCTGATTCCTACATGTTATGTTTCCTCCATATTTTATGATTTTGAAGAAATTAGAACCGCGGACTGCTAGTTACTCGTTTTATGGTTGTTCTTAAGAGTAGCAGTCGCATTCTTTTTGTATGGGATCTGTTAATTTCAAGGCTCTTATGGGGGACTGCCTTAATGGATGTTTCTTTTCTTTTTACAGGTTATTTGACTCACTGCATTCCATTTATTGCGTTTCAGGTATCTTAATTTTTAATTTTAAGAAATAATCCAAGTGCTTTTAACCGATTACTTGTCCATGTTCAGCTGTGTGTGTGTCCCTTATTCTTCGAGAATCAAAAGAGTTTTTTTTCAAGTTTGAATTTGTTCAATTTGGGCTCTTCTACTCCATTTTTATTTTTATTTTTATTTATTTATTTTTATTAAGAGGAACTGACATGGAAAGAGATGGGCTTAAAAAAGGAGCTTAGCTTATGACTCCATACTGATTTGGAAAAAGGCTCTTTAAACTTGTTCTTCCTAGGGTCAAGAGACTTTGGTAACATGTTGCTTGTGGAAATGTACTAATGCTTAAACAAACGTTGTGCTGGCTTTTACAGCTTGGTTCTAGTTCTATTTATTCTTTTATTTATTTATTTATATTTATTTATTAAGGGGAGCTGACATGGAAAGAGATGGCCTTAAAAAAGGAGATTAGCTTATGACTTCATACTGATCCGGATTTATTTATTTATTTATATTTATTAAAGGGAGCTAATATGGAAAGAGATGGTCTTAAAAAAAGGAGATTAGCTTATGGCTCTATACTGATCCGGAAAAGGTTTAAGGCTCTTTAAACTTGTCCTTCCTAGGGTCAAGAGACTTTGGTAACATGCTGCTTATGGAAGTGTACTGATGCTTAAACAAACGTTGTGATAGCTTTTATAGCTTGGTTCTAGTTCGAGTTTGAATATGTTCATTTGAAATTTGGGCTCTTCTACTTTATTTTTATTTATTTATTTATATTTATTAAGGGGAACTGACATGGAAAGAGATGGGCTTAAAAAAGGAGCTTAGCTTATGACTCCATACTGATTCGGAAATGGTTTTAAGGCTCTTTAAACTTGTCCTTCCTAGGGTCAAGAGACTTTGGTAACATGCTGCTTGTGGAAGTGTACTGATGCTTAAACAAACATTGTGCTGGCTTTTATAGCTTGGTTCTAGTTCTAGTTCTAGTTTGATTTTATTTTTATTTATTTATTTATTTATATTTATTTATTAAGGGGAATTGACAAGGAAAGAGATGGCCTTAAAAAACGAGATTAGCTTATGACTTCATACTGATCCGGATTTATTTATTTGTTTATTTTTATTTATTAAAGGGAACTGATATGGAAAGAGATGGCCTTAAAAAAAGGAGATTAGCTTATGGCTCTATACTGATTCGGAAATGGTTTAAGGCTCTTTAAACTTGTCCTTCCTAGGGTCAAGAGACTTTGGTAACATGTTGCTTGTGGAAGTGTACTGATGCTTAAACAAACGTTGTGCTGGCTTTTATAGCTTGGTTCTAGTTCGAGTTTGAATATGTTCATTTAAAATTTGGGCTCTTCTACTTTATTTTTATTTATTTATATTTATTAAGGGCAACTGACATGGACAGAGATGGCCTTAAAAAAGGAACTATGCTGATCTGGAAATAGTTTAAGGCTTTTTAAACTTGTCCTTCCTAGGGTTGAGAGACTTTGGAACATGTTGCTTGTGGAAGTGTACTGATGCTTAAACAAATGTCGTGTTGGCTTTTACAGCTTGGTTCTATTTCTTTTTATTTTGATTGGTGTAGTTTTCTTATTTACTTGAAACTTCTCTTGTTTCCTTAAAAATTTGCATGTCCATATGTTTCCAAGGTGATAGGGGTTGATTTGCCAGTTTCTAGTGATCACTGTTTTTACTTGTGAGACATGCTTGTGAGTTATGTGATGGTGTTAACAGTTATGGTTATGTTAGTCTGCAATTTTTTCTTGCTATCTTTGATGGTGTTAACAGTTATGGTTGTGTTGGTCTGCAATTTTTTCTTGCCGTCTTTGTTTGTATTTATATGATTTGTGTAACTCCGCCTGTGGTGAGAAGTCAATTCTACACAGCTGGTCCCAAGCCCGGACAAAAGGAGGAGGGGCAAATTGCAAGATGATGTTTGATTTCCTGTGTGCATACACATGTCAACAATATGAAGACTTTTTCAAAATGTATTTGAGCCATTTATCTTCATGTCATTCAAAAATGTTGTATACACTTAAATGTTTGTTGGATTGTGTCATTGCCTATTAACCTTGGTTTCAAAAGCTTGTATTCGTGATCCATATTTTCAACCTCATTCGGAGACTTGCCATTTCATGGTACTTCAGTTGGTGCCGTGGATCACACTGTGTCTATGAATTTGTCCACTTATCCTATTGACGTCTTCTTTGGATGTTCATACTGGAAATCCAAGCATTCTATGTAGAGATGGTAAATCACTGCATCCGGCATTGTTCTTTTGCGAGGGAAGTGATGAGGTGATAATGAGAAATCTGCAGCTTGGTCAACTATTACGCGCAAGAAAAGGGGCAATGTTGTTAGGAGTTTGCGTCAATATATAATCACATGTTTTCCATCACTCCAGGTCTTGGCTGGCCTTGAGCACTAACAACTTCTAGGCTCCATTGAGCCGGTTTTACCGGCTGAACCTGGTCCTCCTGGTGTATTATTCTTGGGGGACAAGTCAGAAAAGCTTCGGCATTATAGCGCCAACAGAAAGTTAGTTCTAGCATGTCAAACAAGAGTAAATTTGCATTAGGGGGTTCGGTCACATTCGTGGTTTGTAAGCAAGTCAATTACTATATGAAATTATGAATGATTTTCTTGTCAATTCACTGCTTATAAATATTTATAATTATATTGCATTTAACATATAAATCATATAAGTGATGATAAATATAAGTAAAATTAAGAAAAGAAGAAAAGCAAAAATCTGGAACTTCGATATTTGTTATAATTGTATTGATCTCATAATATTAACATTATCGTTTAAATTCATTACACCAATGATATATTAATGTTTTTTTCCAATATTATCTTTTATGTCGCTTTCGTCTATCAAAAGAATCCATTTGCCAAAACAAAATAATATTATCAATGCAAATTGGATCTACTAAATTGTTTGTTCTAGCAAAAATTTTAGTAAATAATAAAATTAGATTATTCAAAAATTAAAAGAAATTATATCTAAATTAATAATGATAATAACATACTTTCTTTGAAGTTCTAAATTATATCGAACAAAAGACTATCTCATTCAATTTTTGAGCTCCAATCTATTATTTTTTTTGGAATAGATTAGTTCAAATATGCTCTAATTCTTTTCATAGCATGTTCCACCAAGAAAATGTAAATAGTAACATTCTTAAATTTTTACCCAAATTTTCCAAAGCATTAATTTTCTTCGCAAATTGACAATGTCTAAATTATATTGAAATTGAATCAACTCACACAAATAATTCCAACTTCCAAATCCAAAATTTCCAACTTTCAAACTCAAAATTTCCAACTCACAGGATCCCGCTTGTTTCCGGAATCCAACTCTTGCTCTGATACCAAATATGTTGGGTCCCGCTTGTTTCCGGAGCCCAACGTTTAGTTCCTTGTAATCTCTTGAACCAACATCGATTCGACATGTTGGAAACCGCTTGATTCCGAAACCCAACTCTTGCTTTGATACCACAACTGTTGGATCCTGCTTGTTTTCGAAATCCAACTCTTGCGAAATTATGAAACGGACCCCAAAATGTTGGATCTCGTTCCCGGAGCCCAACTATCAGGAGTCAAAAAGCATGAGAGGGTTTTCTTGTTAAGGTTACTTCAAAATACCCTCATTAGCCATCATCATCATTCTTATAACAACTTAAACCAAAAAGGGCGAGCTCACGCAACGGAATCATAATAATCACAATTGACTTATTCATGAAAAAAAAATATGCTGCTTCAATTTAACTCATTAGTTTAACTTATTCCATAAATAATTTACTCTATGCGTATTAAAAATAATAATAATTACTAGTTCTATCGTTATTAAACAAAATTACCTAACAAGGAAGTTGGTCATGATGTTTGGAAGTCATAGACTCGTGTCCTTTCTTCACTACATGTTTATGCCCTTCAATTTTCCACTTATTCATCAACAACAATACTAAAATGCAAAATCTGAAAAAATTACTCTCGTATACAGATTATGGAGCAACAAATGTTTTACAGAAATGTAACAGGCTAGAGTAAAAAAGGTATTGTTTTTTTTCCTGATTCGTGGCAGAGTAAAAGGCTAATTACAGCAATAACAAAGCAATGAATTGAAATTGATAAAGGTAAGGGTAGATGGATTAGGTTTAAAGGTTCTGTTGTAAACTACAGAAAGAAACAAGAAATGAGATGATGCAAAAATGGAAACCTTCCTGTTCCTAGAATCACTCACTAGACAATAAATTATTCGCTTGTTTGTTATACAGAAATTCTTGTTGATTCCGCTGTGTGAGCTCGTCCTTTTTGGTTTGAGATGTTGTAAGAATGATGATGAACCGATGATGGCTAATGAGGGTACTTTGAAGTAACCCTAACAAGGAAACCCGCTAACATTTTTTGACTCTAGATAATTGGGCTCTGGCAACGAGGTCCAACATTTTGAGGTCCATTTCATGATTTCACAAGAGTTGGATTCCAGAAACGAGCGAGATCCAACAGTTGTGGAGGTATCAAAATAAGAGTTGGGTTCCGAAATTAAGCGGTTCCCAACACCAACCATTACAAAACACACATATACAACCCGTGATGGCGTGGTGAGCATAGAAGAGTGGAGAGTCGTCGAAGAGAGAGAGATAAAATTGGAGGAAGAGATGATGGTGGAGAGTCACTAGAGGACAATCGTCAAAAAGGAGAACCGAGAGATTAGTAGAGTAAGAGAGAGAAAGGTAAGAAAGTAGCAGTGTTGGGGGGAAGGGGGTTTTAAGAAATTTTTTTACAATATCGGTCGGTATTTACGATATTTACAATACAATCTTCTAAATTTTTAATATTTACAATACCGATCGATGCCACGTAAAATCGGCGATATTGATCGATACTTATACACCCAGTTTCGTATTATTTTTTGGTCGATACAATACCTTTTAATTGGTATTCGCTAGTACAATATAAAATCCATAATATTGAATAAGTCCAATCAAATGTGACATTTTATTTCCTTTTTTTGAAAAGAAATGCTTTTACTGATGAAACTCAGCTTCATAGTAGACAATGTCGAGCAAAACATCGGGTGGAACATCCCATCTAGATCTATTGGGATATCCAGGAGCTGCTGCAGCTAAAAAGTGAGCTGCGCTATTAACAAGCCTAGAAACCCATGTAAGCGAACAAGAGTGAAAATGATCGAAAAGAAGTCCTCCAAAATGGCTCCCAACTCGTTCATGCTGGGATGGGCACCGTGGAAACGCTGCACGAGCTGGAGGCAGTCCGTTTCCACCTCCACGGAGGTAAAACACAACTGCGTTAACCAAGATAGAGCTTCCTTGAACGTCGTGGCTTCAGCTAGAAGTGGTGGGTAGTTGGAGGATGCAAAACCAGACAAACCATGGAGGAAGAGACCGTGTGCACCTCTGATCACGATACCATACGATGTTGTTCCTTGGCCTGATTGAATAGCTGCATCGAAGTTGCATTTCACGAAGCCACCAGTAAGGCTAGACCAACGAACAACATAGGGCATGGGTCGTTAGGGAAGGCCAGAAGCATCGTGGGAAACTTGGGCCTGGTGCCACTCATCGTAGTAACGGTTTGATTTGGCCACCAAAGTCGAGGGGTCGAGCCTGTGCTGTTGCCAGATAAAGGAGTTTCTGGCTTGCCACAAATGCCAAAGGAGTATGCACGCCCGCCCCACAGCCTCCAACTGGCCATTCAACAGATCATGAAAAAAAGTAACAAAGCATGGGGCATCTGGAAACACAGCAAGTAACTCCCAACATGGTCGCACATGAACACATGTCAACAATGCATGAGAAATGGTTTCGGGTTCAACACAATATGGGCAATGTTCAGCTATGTCCACTCCCCGCCGCTGTAAAGCCGCTCGCACTGGGAGTATCCCGCGACAAGCCCGCTATAGGAATTCCTTTACTTTGGGAGGAAGGGGAAGCTTCTACACTTTCGGCCCCAGGCCCCCATGATGCTCATGCTCGATGGTGCTTAACCATTGGATAGCTGCACGATAGCCCGACTTCACTGAATAGAAGCCATCGGTGGTGAAATGCCAAATCATGGTATCCAAATGGTTGAGTATGGTCAAAGGGATGGTCTTTAAAGCTTCCACATCGATGCTGCAAAAGATACCTTGGATGAACTGGAAATCCCATTCATTCTCGTCGAAGAGGATGAGGTCTTGCACTTTCAAATGTTCAAGGCCCTCCATCATTGGTGATTGTACCTGAAAATCTGGTTCGTGCGGGATCCACGAATCATTCCAAACAGAAATGGTCCCTCCATTGCCAACTCTCCACCAGGAACCTAACCGAAGCAATGCTCTAGCCTGTAATATACTCCTCCAAAGAAAACTAGGATTAGATCCGTCTGGTGCTTCCAGGAACGAGGTCTTAGGGAAATATTTAGCTTTGAGAATCAGTACTGGAAGAGAATCAGGTTTGTGGATGTAACATCCCACCCCCGATGGGAAGGGTAAAATAGTAATTTGGAAAGGGCCGTGAGTGATTAGGTTAGTTTTGAAAAGTTCATGCACACCCTTACATGGGAATAGTGAAAATTGCACATAAAAAATAACTGTACATGCATTCATGATATTTCCGGTATTTGTGCCTAAATGAAATTTTGTTGTGGATAATGTGGTATTTGTGTTTGAAAAATTAATTGGAGTGATTTCTTGTGTGTTTTACATT
>JAOSBP010000002.1:1942275-1955031 GCA_027563825.1 Erythroxylum mucronatum | reverse complement strand
CTAAATTGATTATGTCCACCTCTTTCACCCTTCTTTTCTTGAAATATAAATTAAACTTGGCGCTCTTGCTTTTTTTTAATCATTCAATGGCATGCAGTTATGTCATGGGTATTGGTGAAGCAGAAGCATTTTCTGAAAGGTTGAAACGGGAGCTTCTTGCCCTGGAAGCTGCAAATGTGCATTCAATTTTGGAAAGTGAACCTTTGATAGAGGAGGTATTTTCTGTAATACTTGATAGAGGTGCTTCTGGTCAATTTTTTGGTTGAAGTCAGAGTTAATTTTAGTGCTAATATTATTGTTCAATGTGATATTGCTTATAGTTTTATGCTATAGTTCAGAATCTACTTATATTTGATCGTCATCTTGAGATTGTTCGTTAGTACGATGTTCAGTGTCACTATATATGATCATTAACTACAGTGTCTTCTTCTGGGCCTTCAGGTATTGCAAGGACTTGAGGCTGCTACAATTTGTGTTGATGACATGGATGAATGGTTAGGCATTTTCAATGTCAAACTTAGACATATGAGAGAAGACATCGAATCGGTAAGATTATGCTTTAACTCTTTTCATAACTGTGTTTGTGTGCCTGCTTGGTTTAGATTTCTGCGCTAGCATCCTAATGATTGAGGTCCTAGTTTGACTCCATTATTGCATGGGGGATTTACCAAGCAATTGTTTGGAATGCTGTGTCATTCATAACTGGAAATGACTGTTAAGTATGTCTGTCAAACTGAGGGTTAGAAAATGATGTAGGAGCAATAGCCTTAACTAAGTGGCGTGTTACTATTCTCTGCAAACCTTAATGTTGAATCATGACTTACATTCATACTCTGAATTTGTATGCATTCACACTCAAGTTGAATACATTATTGATCAGTCAGTGTTTTCATTACTCTTCTGATGATATCCAGATAGAGGCCCGTAACAACAAGTTGGAGATGCAGTCTGTAAATAACAGATCACTCATTGAAGAGCTTGACAAGCTACTTGAACGACTGCGTATCCCTTCTGAAGTATGATATCCGTTATGATCACTAAGTTGATTGCATTTTAGCCATCTTCTCCTAACAATGCTCTGTTATTTGCAGTATGCAACATGCCTAACAGGTGGGACCTTTGATGAGGCACACATGCTTCAAAACATTGAAGCATGTGAGTGGTTAACTGGTGCTTTGCATGGTCTTGAAATACCTAACATTGATCCAGTCTATGCAAACATGCGTGCTGTATGTGCTTTGCCCCCTTTCTCTGTCAATTTTCACCAAACTTAACAAAAGAATGGAATGTTGCAGCACAATTGATTTTGCATCCATGCTCATAAAATGATATTAGCCATTTGAGTTGCTGCTTTTACTCTAGTTGCTGGTAACATGATTCACTACCCTTAGGGGATTGTAATGTTTATTCACTGAAGCCATCCAAAATCATATTAATATGCACCTGCTTGTAGATTCATATCTCTAAATCATCTTTTTCTGAAGTATTAACTAAACATCAACAGGTAAAAGAGAAGAGAGCTGAACTTGAAAAATTAAAAACTACTTTTGTCAGGAGAGCTTCTGAGTTCTTGAGAAAGTACTTCGCTAGTTTGGTGGATTTCATGATAAGTGACAAGAGTTACTTTTCACAGGTATTGTTCCCTCTAAGTCTGTATCTTCTCATTGATGAGTGTTAATGTCAGTACAATGATTCTTAGCAATACTTGGTGCTTATATTAAGCAGAGGGGACAATTAAAGAGGCCCGATCATGCTGACCTAAGGTACAAGTGCAGGACATATGCTCGCCTACTTCAACATTTGAAGGTTGACTCACAAACACTTACTTTGCTATTTGGAGCTTTATTTGTCTCTCTTACTTATCATGGAACATTCACACCCTATGTTTTCAGAGCCTTGATAAGAATTGCCTGGTTCCTTTGAGGAAAGCATACTGTAGTTCTCTTAACTTACTCCTTCGCAGAGAGGTTAGAAGCGCACTCCTTGCATAATGCCTTTTGAATAATTGTTTACTTCATGTGGAGTTGATAGGGTCATGTTTCTGTAGACCATTCTTTGGTTTTAGGCTGTATAGCTGAAGAATGACCAGGAAAAATATCTGGCCGGTATTCTTCTGCTAAAGTTTGAAAGTTATCTTTGATAGGCTCGTGAATTTGCTAATGAGCTCCGTGCGGGGACAAAAGCATCTAGAAATCCACCTGTTTGGCTTGAGGCTTCTTCAGGGAATCAAAATGCTAGTGCAGATACTTCAGCTGTTTCTGATGCTTATGCCAAAATGCTGACGATTTTCATCCCGCTCCTCGTGGACGAGGTTATACTTCTTCTTTTATGAGTAGTTTGCTTCTGTTCTACTTTGTGTAATGATTGTTCATCTTCTGTGGCCCATATTGCAGAGTTCTTTTTTTGCACACTTCATGTGCTTTGAAGTTCCAACACTTGTTCCTCCAGGTGGTGTTGCTAATGGCAATAAGAGTGGAAGATACCATGAAAATGGCATAGATGATGAAGATGATGATTTGGGTATCATGGATATTGACGAGAATGACAGTAAAGCTGGTACATTTTTTTAAATCCAACCGTATTCCTGTTCGAATTTGTTTATGACAATTTAATGAAAAATTTCCTTTTGTAGGAAAAAATTCCATGGAGCTGACAGCACTTAATGATTCTCTTCAGGATCTACTTGATGGAATCCAAGTAAGACATACACTCTGTTTTTAGTTTCAGTTTTCTTTTATGTTGGGCTCTCGTTGAAAACCGCTTCTATGAACATAAGGAGTGAGAAAGGTTCTTCTTGTTTCATTCTGTTTAGCTTATGTAAAAGCATGCATATTCTTTCGAAAATTGAATAACTTGAAATTTAGACAGCTGTGGATCATTTGAAAACCTTTTAAAGGGTAGCAATGTTCCTTTTACTGAACCTAAGCTTGGTCATTCTGATGCTTAGCTAATACAGATACAATGTTACCAATAAGACAATTATTTATTTTGTTTTCTTGTTAGTAATCAGTTGGTAACAAGGATGGGTAATTGCACCTTCATTTCAAAGATTAATTTGACTTTTGATTTTGACTTTGGAAAGGTTGTTATGTGATGAATTTAGGAAGACTTTTATGCTGTGGTTGATTGGGCCTACAAGATTGATCCTTTGCGCTGCATATCAATGCATGGGATCACAGAGCGGTATCTGTCTGGTCAGAAAGCAGATGCAGCAGGATTTGTGCGTTTGTTGCTTGGTGACCTGGAGTTGAGAATTTCTACACAGTTTAGCCGTGTATGTCTGGCTTTGAGAAGAAATAAATTTCCATAATACACTTCAATATGGTTTTTGAGGTATATTTACCTTGTCTTCATTGCAGTTTGTAGATGAAGCTTGTCACCAGATTGAGAGAAATGAGCGCAATGTGAAGCAAATGGGGGTCTTATCATACATCCCAAGGTAATATCTAAATCTACAACAAGTGCCAAAGTTCACTAAAGATGTCAGTGAATTTGTGAGTGCTGCATGAGTATTGCATATCGAAAATGGTGCTGTGTTTCCTCATCTGGGTAATTGACAAGAGCATCAGAATGAAATGCAACATTTGGCCATGCAAAGATAGAAGCAGTTTTTGCTTGCTATTGAACTGCTAGGCACATATATTTGTTGTTGATAATGGAAGTGCATGCTGTCTCTAGAGAAGATCGACAAAACTTGTTCAATGGTATGGTAATAACTTATGGCAGACTTCAAAAACATTGTGAGACAATGAACAGCAAATATGAAATATGCAAACAATGAATTTCTATGTGAACAAATGAGATAAGTTATCAAAATGGATGGTGAAGGTATATACAATGGATTGTCGTCCACACTGTTGAACTCAAAATCAGTTCTTGATAGTAATTACTGTGAATAGGGCCCTACACTTTTTGGTTTAAAGTTATGATAATATGCTGTTATAGACTGCTGGAAATCAGCTTTGGATGATGTTTTAACTTTTCTTTCCCTGTTATGTATTTAAATATGTTTTTCATGATGTAATCTGAGTTAACCTATAGCATTTGTTGTGATTGGATCTCCTTTTTAGTGGACAAAGAAGACCTTGGTTAGATTTATATATCTGGCATACCCAAGTGTTTAACAATTCAATTTTTAACTTTGCTAGGACCTTACATTTTTAGATATATATTATGATATATGAAGCTTGCAAGTTTTTATTTATAATGTGACTGCTATGTGTTATTTAAATAATGATTTTATACCTGCTTTATATCGCTTTTGGTCCTGCTAGATTTGCAACTCTTGCGACTCGCATGGAGCAGTACATTCAGGGGCAGTCGAGGGATTTAGTTGATCAAGCTTACACCAAATTTGTAATAATTTTAGTATTGAAGACAATGTTATCGCATTTTGTGTTTTACTTCCTGGTTATTGATTCTTGTTACTGCTGTTTGACAGGTGAGCATCATGTTTGTGACTTTGGAGAAGATTGCACAAACAGATCCAAAATATTCAGACATCTTTCTTTTAGAAAATTACGCTGCCTTTCAGAACAGGTTTCTTATTCTATGGGTTTGCTTCTTTTTTGATTTGTAAGCAGTGATCATCATGTCTTCTTATTGGAAACTTGCATGCAGCTTGTACGATCTTGCAAATGTGGTCCCTACTTTAGCCAAATTTTATCACCAGGCCAGTGAAGCATATGAGCAAGCTTGCACCCGCCATATAAATATGATAATATATTATGTATGAAGTCTTACCCCTATTTTTTGACTGCATCATTAACTTTGGAACTGCTAATGTTGTTGAAAGATTTTGTCTGTTACATTGTGATGATGTTTGCTTGGCTACTGCAGCAATTTGAACGTCTTTTCCAATTTGCTCGAAAGATTGAAGATTTGATGTACACAATAACACCAGAAGAGGTCAGTTCTTTGTGACCATAAATTCCGTTTATTCACACCATTTAGCTATTTAAAACATTCGTGGTTTTGCTTGATACGTCATCCTACTGCAGATATCTTTTTATGTAAAATGTACTTTTAGCTGCGTACTATGTAGGAGTAAGGCTGCGTACTATCAGACCTTCCCAGACTCCGCTTTATTGCGGGATTTCGGACTGGGTGTGATGATGATGTACTTCAAGTATCTTGGAGTTATTTTGAAAAATTATGAAGAATTGCTCCTTTAGATATTTTGGCTTGATTGCTTTGTAAATGCATCTCCTTTTTTTTAAATAATAAATGTTTCTTGAAAATGTAATAGGATAAAAATGAATGAAATTGGGCATTATGTCCATCACCCTTATGTTCTCATTATGTTTATTTGGATCCTGCGTTATTCTTATTAAACTGAACGTTTGTAGATTTCACTTACACACCTTAGGATAAAGGTGAACTTTCAAAAGGTTGATAAGCTCGCATCCCTTGCAATTGAAATATGTGCTTGCAAGTTGGTTTTAAATTTAAACATTTAGGTTTACAAAAAATGATGATGTAGTTCATAAGGAATAATATCATTCAGATCTCTGTTCTTGCTTGTCTGTTGATGCTTGTTTAAGCCCATTTCCTTCTGAATTGTTTATTCATTGCTCTTGTCATTCTTTTAGATCCCATTCCAGCTTGGGTTATCGAAAATGGATCTCAGTAAGATGTTAAAATCTAGTTTATCCGGGGTAAGCCAGTTTAATATCTCTCTTTGTTTTTCCTGGTCTCTGTCAAACAAATGTGTGTAACGATCACCATTCTTCGTCACAGGTTGATAAGTCTATTAGTTCCATGTATAAGAAATTGCAGAAGAACTTAACTTCAGAGGAGCTGTTACCTTCTTTGTGGGACAAGTGCAAGGTAAAGTCTCAACCACCTTAGTTTCCAAGCTGAAAAGCTTTTCCTGAAGATGTGGGGCATCTAATTTAGTTAAGGAATATAGCAGAGTTCCTTTGTTTCCATGTTCTTAAATTGAATTAGTTCCGTGTGTTATGCATTTATTTTGTTTTCACTGGTAGAAATAGAAAACCATTAGGGATCATGATTTTCTAGTAGAACACCAGTAATATCAGAATCTTAACCAAAGGTAAAATTACTCCACTTTGACATCACAGAAGGAGTTTTTGGACAAGTATGACAGTTTTGCGCAATTGGTTGCCAAGATCTATCCCAATGAGAACATCCCATCTGTGACAAAAATGAGAGAACTCCTGGCCTCCATGTAAAGCATTGATAAAGAGAGCTTCTGTTGTATAAATTAGCAGTTTCTTCCATAGATCTGTATTAAGGCTGGTGTAAGCATTCATTTTATTCATTCAGCAAAATTTTCTGCTGCATATAGTAGTTGAATGAAATTTGTTTTTGGCATCACCTATGTAGGATCATCTTCCTTTGCTGGTGTTATGCTTGCATTTTTTCAATTTTTGTATCGTTTTCAAGTGGTTTGATTCTGAATTTAGTTTCTTTGTGATGATATTCAAAGTAGATGAAAGTCAATGTTTAATAACCTCGCCTCTATTCTTCTGTTGTGTCAACGTCTGTTTCCAAGGCAACTCTCCACCAAGTGAACAACCACATACATGTAGAAATTCTTCATCTTCTTCAATAATTGCCAGTGTGAAATGAAATAGAATTGTTTACTTCCTAGAAAATTTATGAGCTTTTTTGGGCAATCTCATTTCTTTTATGCTATTTTTGTCTTCAAAATTCTTCAATTGTTTCATAATTTCTGGGCACAGAGAGAAATTGAACGGGCAAGGAAGCACCCAAAACTGAACAACTAAAGAAAAGAATTTTCAGCACAAATAAAATCACTTGTTTCACTTTTGCCGTTCTTATCCTGTCTTAATGCACCTCATCTTCCCACAAAACAGTAAAAGTGATATCTTTTGAGGCTTTAGGCTTTAGTGAAGCCGACGAGAATAAAGAAAACAAATTGCAAATAGGCCTTTGATCGGTTAAGGCTACGCTTGGATAGGATATTCCTAAAGACAATAGGAATTTTATTTTTGGTATATTTTTTAAATTTAAATAATCTTTTATTTAGTTAGACAAAAATATTAGAATATCTAATCTTAAGATTAGATATTTCTTAATTTTTAAAAATAGTTAAAGACAAGTCTTTAGCTGTTTTTAAAAATTGAGAAATACCTAATTTTAGGATTAGATGTTCTAATCCTAATCTTTAGCTATTCTTAAAAATTGAGAAATATATTTTAATATTTTTGTCTAATTAAATAAAGGATTATTTAAATTTTAAGAATATACTAAGACTATTCTAAGAATAAAGTTATTTGTTGAAGATTTTTTTTATCCTTTTTTTGTTATTATTTAATATTAATATACCAAGACTATTCTAAGAATAAAGTTATTCCGAGAAGATTTTGTCATTTAAACTTTCAAAATTCATGAAAGAAAAAATGATTAAAACTTCGTATAACATGATGGAGTTAGATACATATTTGATAAAAAATTGTGTGCCTGAAGTTAAAGGTGAACAGTTCGATGTATTATTATGGTAGAAGAATTGTGAAAATATTTTTTCGATCATGCAAGTAATTACACAAGACTTATTAGCAATTTCAACATCTATTGTTGCTTTGGAGTTTGCTTTTAACATGGTCGAGTTATTAGTTCTCATCGTGCTCAACTTTATTCTTATAATGTAGAAGCTCTTATATATGCCAAAAATTGATTAGGTGATGAAGATATTAAGTTTAAATTCTTTTCTTTTTGATATATTAATTTTGTTTGTTTTTTATATCATATTATCTTATATTATTTTTTAATTTTTATGTTAATACATTCATAGATACTAATGCAAAGGTGACTAGTTATACACTTATTCATACTCATCAATCAAGTGGTATTATTTTGATAAAATATATCAGATCTCCCCAGACCCCGCTCCACTGTAAAACTTTGGACTGGGTGTGATGATGATGATTCGATGATGAAGGTACATTTAATTATTTATTATTATTATCATGTACTTGATATTCTTTTAATTTTAATGTTATAGTACTAAATATAATGTTTTTACATACAAAAGAAGTGGTGCAAACTATTGACGATCCTATCTGCAACGATTAGCTGTTCTTTTAATCTCTCGAGTCTTTACTCTTTTCAATCTCCAGTCTTGACTTTCATTCTCTCATAGTCCCACACTCCTAATCTAGAATATTGTTTCATGATTTTACCTTGATTATTTTGTAAATTGTAAAATTTTGGATAATTAATTTTGTAAATTATGTCATCAATTAATGAATTTTATTTGTAATTTTAATTAATTGAATTGATCATTTTAATTATGATCATTTTTTCATTTTTTATAATCATATTCTCATTCATTATAAAATTTCATTTTTATTTAATCAATTAAAATGTGTAACTTTAATTAATTGAATTAATCACTTTTTTTTTCATTTGCTATAATCTTATCTTTTTCATTAATGAATTTATTTTATTTTATCAATATATATACATTTTATATATTTATTCATTATAAAATTTCAATTTTTATTAATCAATTGAAATTCGTAACTTTAATTAATTGAATTAGTCTCTTTAAATTTTTAATTAAATAAACTTCTATTAAAAATTCAAAAATTAAAAAAGATGTTGGATAAGTCCAAGTTTTATCAAGCTAGGCTCCGGATTGGATCTAACCCGAACTCAATCTGACCTACTGTCATCCCTAATCATATCCCTGCTTCGGTTGTTCTAATCATTCTCTTGGTATATTAAAAACCCATCTACACAATGCAAACCGTACGTCTCCCTCGACAATTATGCAACGATTTGGAGAAAATCATCCGTAGCTTCTTGTGGGGCGCAATTGAGGAACATAATAAGACCCGACTTGTTAGCTGGGACCAAGTGTGCAAGCCAAAGTTATCAGGAGGTTTGGGTTTGAGGAAAATATGAGTTTCCAACGATGCATTACTATCGAAACTAGGTTGGTGCCTAATCACCAAGCCTGATGCGTTATGGGTTTGAGTTCTTAGTGCAAATAAGTTTGATCACAAGCATTTACCAATTTCCATTTCAACTACGGGTAGCTCCATAGGCTAGCGAGGGATTGCTTCGGTATGGGGCTATGTACTCCGAGGAATTAAATGGGTGGTGGGCAATGGAGCAACTACTAAATTCTGAGAGGATGCATGGGCGCATGATGTTGGGCCCCTGAGATATAGTGCAATTCAACCTATTCCGACAAATTTATCCAACCTTACAGACAATTTCTTTGCCGATATCAATGTGGATGGAACTGGCAACTATTTCAGTCTCTAATCCCCAATTCGGTTTGCATGGCAATAGCAGGTACACTACCTCCTTCCTCTATGTTGAGGCCTGACCGGTTGATATGGGAAGCTTCACAAAATGGCTTATTTCCGACAAAGCATATAAATTAATTGATGGCCAACTAGACAATGGCAGTGACAACGATTGGTCCACAATCTGGAAATGGGAGAGTCCTTCACGGCTCAAAACATATCTATGGTTATTGACTCGGGGTTGGCTTCTCACGAACTACCAGTGCCACATAAGAAAATTAACCACGGATCCCACATGTTAGAGTTGTAGCGAAATAGAAACGCTTTTGCATATATTCCGCGACGGATGTAAAGCTCGCACCTTCTGGCGACGCTAGTACTCCATTACAAACTCAGATGAAATTTTTGGCGCATCTATAAACACTTGGCTATCAGGTAATTTAAAACAACACACATAGATACATGGGCTTCAATGGTCGCTAGTATTTGGGACGACATGCTGGTTTTTATGGTATTGGCGGAATAAAACAATTTTCGACGCCCAATTCTCTTGGCCTATAAACCCCCAGCAGCATGTGCTCAACTACGTCCAGTCCATAGAACAGGCCAAAGAAATAGTCGATAGAGCATTATCGCGTCTAAGGTTGCGGGTAGAAACCCTTGTGCGCTAGAGCAATCCTCCACCTAACTAGATACGAGTCAATACGAATGGTACTTATAAAGTGGCATCTTCGTGGGCATCAGCTGGAGGCATCAATAGAGACAGTTTGGGAGCTTGGATAGGTGGATTCGCACAAAATATTGGATACTGCATTGTCATTTCTGCCGAATTATGGGGGGTTTTCACAGGTCTACAATGTGCATGGGACCTCGGATAGTAAAATTAGAAGTAGACTCCTTGATAATTATCAACATTTTATCGTCCTCTGCACCTCAAACCACCCAGGTTAACTCCCTGGTACTGGGGATTCAGAACTTAATAGCTAAAGACTGAATTGTGAAGGTTAGACATGTCTACCGACAGGCTAATCGGGCTGCGGATTAGCTAGCCAACTATGCCCTTTCTTTTGAACTTGGCATTCACATTTCAGAACTCACCTGTGGGTTGCCTGTCTATCTTCCTAGAGGATATTTCAGGGGTTTCATTTCCCTGCTAAGTTATTTACGATTAATGTATCTCCATTTCGACCCAAAAAAAAAAGAGCCTGACTTGACTTACTAACATCCTTAATCTTATCCCTTTGCTTCAGGGGTGGCTGATCTAAACACTCTCTTCTTGTATTAGAAAGCTGGGTTCAATCTGTGCAGATAATAGAGCAGCTCCAGAGAAATATCATTTAGACCATCCAATTGGGAAGTTCTTTGGAGAGTGCATCGAACTCAAAGTAGAGCTAGATTGCTGTTTTCGGGAGGAAGTGAGTTGCTGCCTTGTTTATTCTTTCCGGTAGGTTAGAGCCTATTCATCTTTAGAGTCTTCCATTAAAAATTTCTTTATCGTGGTGTTTTTCCCTCAGAAATCTGTCAAGAGAAAGGCTAATTTGGAACATAGTAAGAAATTGAGAGAAAGGCTTCAAGCTTTAAGGAAGGAAGCTGCTGAGAATGCACAGTAGGGGCAGGAGCATCTTTTATTACGTTTCTTGGTGCATTGACTGACTTATGCATGTCTTTGATTCAGCAGTTCAACATTGTTGATAGCTGATACTCGATAACCATTGAGCGATAGGTGACTTACAACAGAATCACTTCAAACCTACCTCCTCGTAATCAGGGAAGGTTAAAACAACAGGTCAGAACCAACCCGGAATGCAATAGAAGATATATATTGCATTAAATCAGTACAGAGAGGTGGACTAAAGATTCCAAGATGCCTGACTGACCGAATAGTGACAGTGAAAAAAATCTCTAGAGTCTTGTAGATTCGCCACAAGAGTCCAAAAGCAATAAAAACTTCATTCTGAATTCCTGTTGTTCCTTTGGTCGAAATTGGGTAGACCAGGTAGCTGAAAAGAAGTTTGAGGAAACTAGCATCATCATGATTAGTTCTTTATTTTTTTTGGTAAATAAAGGAGGCAATTCCTGAAATTCTCAAATTAATGGAGATAACAAATACCAACTAAATCATGCATCAGTCAGGGTTTAACATCTTCTGGCAGATCATGAAGAACATAGGTATCAACATCAAAATTAACAGCATGATGAGAAAGAAAATCAGCCACAAAATTATCCTCACGATGCAAGTGGTATAGACGTGCGACCTCAAATCGACATAACAAGCCACGGATACTCCGAATAAGTACAGTGCATGTAGCATTCATCGAGCAATGACCCAATATCATATCCACCGCCAGCTTATTATTGCATTCAATGATAAGGTGAGTGATACCCATGTCAGCCGCAAGTTTCATTCCCTCTAATACGCTCCAAAGCTCGGCTCATAAAATCGAACAACGACCAATATTGCAAACGAATTCACGGACCCATAGACCACTAGTGTCTCGAATAAGTCCTCCACTGTATGCCGCAGAACCATGAATCAAAGATGCATCGCTATTTAGCTTGTCAAAAGGAGGGGGAGGACATTTCCAAAAGACCACAATTTGGTCTCTGACCTGTTGATGTTGTTGCAAAGTGAGCTGATTTACAGCTTCTTCAATAAAGGGGGCAATGCCCCGAAATTCTCAAATTGACGGAGATAACAAACACCAACTAAATCATGCATCAGTCAGAGTCTAACATCTTCTGGCCAATCATGAAGAAAATAGGTACCAACATCAAAATTAGTTCTTTTTATTATGAGGAACCAAACCAATGTAATGTTCCAGGATCTATCATGTAAGGAAGTGTTGCATTTGAGTAGCAACGATTCCTTCCAGAAAAGCACGTAAGAGCAATTGAAAGATAGGTGTAGGGGAGCAAAGCTTTCCAAATGCATGTAATAGAGGGGAGACCCATGAAAGTGAGTTTGTATTTGTTCTTTACCTTTTACTTGATGGTAAGGTTAGGGGTTGCAAAGTAGCCTGAACTCGCTTCAATAGAAAACAAAGTTTGATTTAATTAGGTTTGAGTCCAAAATAAAAAGACCTCAAGTTTTCGGTTTAAGAGGTTAAACCTAAATTTGGTTGAATTAAGGCCATCTCCAAATGGTGCAAAAAATTTACTCCAACCAAGACACTAAAAGTACACACTAAAATGGTGCAATGAACAGTAACACACCACACTAAAATGGTGCGATGAATAGTAACACACCTTACACACCATTTTAGTGTGGTGTATTACTATTCATTGCACCATTTTAGTGTGTATTTTTTGTGTCTAAGTTGGAGTAGATTTTTTGCACCAAAACACCAAATTGGTGTGTTACTATTCGTTGTACCAAAAGTATAAAAAGACAACTTTTTCCCTTTACTTTTTAACATTTTCCTTGTGTGTCATTTTCTCAAATTGATTTATTTACATAATTTACTAAGTAATTAAAGTTAACATATTTATTATTTTACACAAAATATATCAT
>JAOSBP010000002.1:1882329-1895943 GCA_027563825.1 Erythroxylum mucronatum | reverse complement strand
ACTATACCTTATATATAGAACGATAACTAGGTTTAGGTTTAAGTCTTTACGTGTGCATGGGAGTCTCTCTCATATGGGCAGGCCTAATGGAGCATGAGTGTGAGCTTGGACTGGATATCTTTGATGAATGGACCGATCGGCCCAAGGCCCGACAGGGCTGACCCGACTATTAATAATTTCGAACTTAAATTTTGAAGTTTGGTCCGATCTATTATACTTCCTATAGAAGGCGATGATGTTCAACCAAGAGCACTTATGATGATTTGGTGGTCGTTTTCAAGTTCCACTTTCACCGGTTTGGGTTAAGCCATGGATTCCTTTTCTAAAGGGTTCTATTCTTTTACCGATTTTTTTCCAATCATGTACGTGATCACGCCCTAACTTTTATCAATTTTGGTATGTATAACACTTTAGTAAAAATGACTCTTCTAAGATACCCATCATCTTACAATTGAAATTAATAACATACGAGTACATTATAGATAACATTAACATTAGAATGATATACGAGCATATGCAATAGAATCAGTATCGTTAGTAACACTTTATAGATCCCGAGTAAAAGAAAAAAAGGTCTTTATTTTGCCTCATTTTATTCTTTATGAGTGTTAAGAGTGATCTTTATAAATAACAAAATGAGACAAAATAAGATAGGTTATGAGCGAGCTCTAAGAAAGTGTCATTCCTATCCTTGATAAGCACAGACTTGAATATAAATTTTTATTATTGAAAAATTGAGAATCTAAAAACAAACCATAAGCAAGAACTTGACAAGTGTAAGGTTCCATTTCAATTTTGTGATAGGAATAACAAAATATCATGTAACCATATATAGTGTAAGATGCTTGGTAATGCAACCTGGCCAGCATATGACTCGATCAAATATCACATCCACTTACTTTTTACATGTTACTATCTAATTTTAAATAAATAAGTAAATTTAGTAAAATTATTTATAACCAAAAAATGAGAAAGTGCAGAACACAAACCAATAATAGTAATTAGAAAGCAACCAACCAAACTACCATACCACTAAATGATTTTGGTTTAAAACAGAAGAAGAGAAGAACACAATCTCCATTTGCATTGGCATTTGGCAAGGCAACCTTATAAACTATAAACAATAAACGTAGAGCGGGGACACGTGGCAAAAGCCCATGTCCCCGACGTCCTTTTAGTTTAATTTCATAACCTCTGCAGGGTGAGGCCAGTTTGTCATTCTCTCAGTCGATTTCACCTCTCCGATTAATTCTTCCAAATTGATAATCTTTCTGCAAGAAAATTAAGGGTGGTGACTTGTTAATTTGAATGCGAGACGAAGGAGGAAGGATTGGCACCATGTTTGTGAACGCTGGTAATGGCTTATTCAAATCCAAACACAACAACACGACGCATTCCGATCCCAATCTTTCATCCACTGCTCACGAAGATGATTTTAATATCCGTAGCAGTAGTGCCTCCGCAAGTCCTGGATTGTTTGAGCATAACAGGCTTAGCTGCGAAGGGTCTCCGATGACTATGTCCCCGTGGAACCAAACCAGTACCCCTTTTACCAAAACTTCATGGAGTACTGCTTCTACGGAGGACAGCTTTCCTCAGAATGCACTCATCGGCTCGCTTGTTCGTGAAGAGGGTCACATTTACTCGCTCGCTGCTACAAAAGATCTTCTCTACACGGGGTCTGACAGCAAAAACATTCGTGTCTGGAAAGATCTGAAAGACTTCTCTGGTTTCAAGTCTAGCAGTGGGTTGGTGAAGGCTATAATAATCTCCGGTGAGAAGATTTTCACAGGTCATCAGGACGGCAATATAAGAGTTTGGAAGGTGTCTGCTAAGACTCCAAACGTACACAAAAGACATGGTACGTTACCAACGTTAAAAGACATCTTCAAGAGTTCAATGAAACCAAGCAATTACGTCCACGTCCGGAACCGCCGTACCGCTCTCTGGATCAAACATTCCGATGCTATCTCGTGCTTAAGCCTAAACGACGACAAGACCCTCTTGTACTCCGCTTCCTGGGACCGAACCTTCAAGGTCTGGAGAATCTCCGACTCAAAATGCCTGGAATCCGTACATGCGCACGACGATGCCGTCAACTCCGTCCTAGCAAGCGTCGAAGGGCTGGTATTCACCGGCTCAGCTGACGGAACCGTGAAGGTGTGGAAGCGAGAGCCGCAAGGCAAAAGGACAAAACATTCCCTGGCTCAAACGTTGTTGAAGCAAGACTGTGCCGTGACGGCGTTGGCAGTTACGCCTAACGGTTCGGTAGTTTACAGTGGGTCCAGTGACGGCGTGGTGAATTATTGGGAACGCGAGAAACAACAGCTGTCTCACGGCGGGACCCTCAACGGACACAAATTGGCGGTTCTGTGTCTCGCTGCCGCAGGGAGTCTGATGTTCAGCGGATCAGCGGATAAAAACATCTGTGTGTGGAGAAGGGACGGTTCAGTGCACACTCAATTGTCTGTGCTGACGGGGCACACTGGGCCCATCAAGTGTCTGGCTGTGGAGGAGGATCGTGAGCCGTCCAAATTTGGTGATAAACGGTGGATGTTGTATAGTGGGAGTCTTGATAAGTCTGTGAAGGTGTGGAGCGTGTCTGAGATGGCACCTCATGTTAATCAAATGGCCATGATGATGCCGTCTGACGTGGAATCCAGGCCGTCCGATGGAATTAGCACTAACCGGAGGTTCTAAACTTCTAATTCGAGCAACACGGTGGAGATCCATTTCTAAGAGAATGATGATGCCACGTGTGTAAATAGGAATAATGGGTTTTTCCTTGTGTTATCTGTAAAGTCTATGTGGGTAATCGACACGTGGATAGAGATTCTATTGGAGTTGATGTGTAGGCTTGGTGATGGTCTGTACATTTTTCAGTGGCATTTTGTAAATTTGAATCTAAACTAACCGGTTCGGGATCAATCTATAAAATTTAATCGAATCTAATTCAAAAGGAACTTGAATTTAATTAACTAAATTTTCATATATAAATTAATTTTTAAAATAATTTTTCATATATAAAATATTTTTTTTATAGTCTGATACTCTGATCACTGATCAAACTAAAATTTAAAAATTTTTAAGACTTGGATTGAATTTTTAATTAAACCCAATTTCGGAATCAAAATTACAAGACTCAGACTCAATGTCATCATTAAGGGCAGCTAAATTGTGCTTAATCCATGCCTAAAGCAATTCCTTACAACAGAAACAGAGTTCATTCTATCATCCTTTTCTTTCTCAACAGCAACCAGTCTTTGGTGAAGCATGTTTTCTCAGCACTGAACATGCAAAAAGCCTGAACTTAAACACCAATCAAACTAAAGAAAGAGGAAAAGATCTAACAAGGGATGCTATTTATTTCCACTTTCACTAAATTCACATTTCCGTTTCTCCCAAGTTTTAACATAAAGAAATTGTTCCAATCAACGATGAAGTCATGCCTGACATCGGCTTTGTGACATCGCAAACTGCAAATGACAGAAGTATATATCTGAAAAGAATCATTTCATCACTGTACATGTATAACAAAGAAAATTATAATTGCAGAGTACCAAATGTAGAAGAATCATATATCAGTGTGAAAGATTGCGAGAGTGGCTCCTCCTTGGTTGAGATTGTTTTTGTGAGCTGAGACCACGTAAATGCCCACTTCTATTACCAATTGAATTCAAGCCCAAGCCCAAAGGTACCAGGTTTCCTCCTTCGAGTATCCCGAGGACCTAAAAGTTTTACCAAATCCAGAAAGAAATCATCCTAGCAGCTCTTCAGAGAAAAATAACTCTTGAAATTGATCAAAGATATTAACATTTCAAGGAAACAGTTGAATGAAATATGTGCATGTGGAATCAATCCTGAAGTCATTGGTAATGTAACAAACCTTTGACATTGGAGGTCTAGACTCTGGATCTCGACAGAGGCACAAAACAGCAGCTTGGCTCATTGCCTGTATTTGATAGGCATATTCTTGGAGTGGTTTTGAAAGTAAGCAAGGATCCAGTAATTGATATAGGTCTGACAAAGCATGGCTTGGTTCTAATCTAGCTAACGTGTGAAACCGTTCGGATAAGAAATGCTGCTCCTTGTAGAGTTGCAACTCATTAATTCTTCGACCTGTCATTAGCTCTAACAAAACCACTCCAAATGCATATACGTCAACTTTCTCCGTGATAATTCCACCATCTACATACTCTGGTGCAAGATACCTGGTGTGAGAAATTGTAGCAGAGTTTATAAGTGGACTGCACTTTCTATCCGATTTGAATGATATTTAACAGGTGCCTGTGCTAAAACTTAAGAAGAAAATCAGCTTGACAGAGTCAGCAAATGACAAAATCATTTTCAGACAATGAGAACAAAGCAGGGTTTGTTACCCAGAAGTCCCAATAACGCGGTATTCAGTACTGATATCCCATTCTGACTTCCACCTGACAAGCCCAAAATCAGCCACCTAAAACAAAGTCTAGTATCAGTGGCCTGTGAAAAGTGGAACAATAAAGCATGATGCACCGCAAACTAACGCAAGCAAGATAAAGCAGTATTCTCTTCAGGTTAGTGCTTCTACTTGAGAAAAAAGCACCAACCCTTATTTTGAGTAAGTACCAACTTTTCTATTGGTCAGCACTTTATGTTAAACTAAGAACTTACATAAAGATCACAAAATTACTTTTGAAGAAGGTTAGCAAAGCTGAATGAAGCAAAACTAAGGCTTCTAGGAAGGACTGAAATCCAAAGATCAATTTAGAATACCAGAGGTTCAAAATCATGAGTGACGAGTATGTTGTTAGGCCTCATGTCTCTGTGGACTAAACAACCGACTCTGCAATCTTCATGAAGGTATCGTAAACCTCTTGCTGCCCCAACAGCTATTCTCATGCGAGATGGCCAATCTAAGCACCCTCTTTTGATTCCTGTTAATCAGAGAAGTGCAGTATATTGTCATAAGCTAAAAGGTTCGAAGAGCCCATGAATAATACTGGGAATCAGCTACTTGAAATAATCTATCATAAACAGCATATGCTGATAATTGATTGGGCAAAGGATGAGGGAAAAGAATCAAGAGTACCGTGCAAATGAAAGTCTAAAGACCCATTGCATATATACTCATAAACCAATATTCTCTTCTTGCCAGCAATACAAAAACCAATTAGCAACACAACATTCCTGTGCTGTGCACAGCTCAATACCCTGACTTCCCTGCAGAATTCAGCATCAGCTTGGGAACCACCAGACTTCAATAGCTTTACTGCAACGACCTGCCCATCCATCAAGATTCCTTTGTAAACATTTCCAAAACCTCCTTTAGCCAAGAATCTAGCATCTGAAAATCCATCTGTAGCATCTTTTAGCTCCTCATAAGTGAATTCTCTGGGAGGTTTTCCGAAAGCTGGTGCCTTGTGCTGACATATTGTGCATAGAGGAGGTGGCGTTGATTTAGTTCTGCTTATTGAAACTGTGGTTCTGACACCTGAGCTGACAGTGCCTATTTTATCATTGTTCTCATTGGGATCGAGTCCAGCCTTAATATCCTGATCATATTGCATAAACTTATCAAGAAGAGTCCTAGAAGTAGAGAATCTTGCTTCGTCATTGTTTCTGTGCTTCTTGGATAGCAGGTTCTTTTTATCAACTAAGTGGTTCTGAGCAATCCAGAAAACACTCTTCTGATTATTAGCTGAAGACATAACTGCATTTGTCGTTGAAGAAATTAGACTTGCCCTTTCAGAGTCTAAGGTTGTATGCGGGCCTTCATATTCAGAACCATCTTTTCCTAAACTGTATTTTCCTTTATTAGGTCCTTCAAAAAGAGGATTTTGCTCGTATACAAGAATGAGTGGCAGAGGGGAATCAGAACTTGATAATGAACTTCCCAAACTTCTTGAGCTGGAATAACCTGGCTCTTCAGGGCTGCTCACTGGAGTGGAATGCTTCATCCTGTGCTCTTTGATCATGTTGATATCCTTCTCTGGTGAAGGTGCAGCAGAATAGTATGGAGTTTGGACTTCCTCCGAGCATCCCAAATTAAGCCTAAGGATTTTTGGTTGAGAACCATTCATTACCATTATATTGCAATGCAATTCCTCTAAGCAATGCTTTAGCTCCTGTTTTAATTTTCTGTTGGAAATAAAAATCACAAATTGGTTAACAAAACAAATGAAGAATGTCTCGAAGGTCTGCTAAAAGTTAAAATAGAAAATGATCAAACTATTAAATTTAATCGACATGTCAGCCAAGTTTAACTACAATTTTTAACTTGTACAAGACATTGTACACACTCTTTAAACAACTAGATAAAATCATAAGTAATGATAACGTATAGACAGCAAAGAATTTTACAAACAAGACAAGTTTCTATTGAAGAAGCCCAGCTAGACGAGAAACCACCTTCTTCATCAAGTAAGTTTTCAAAGTGGAAAAGAAGATATGGAGAAAATGACCAACCAATTTTGTCACACTGGTTTAGAAATAAGAAATAATACTTTTTTAGTTGTAATTACTTGTCCAAGACAACCCAGTTGGCTCTGTTCCGCTTTGCTTCAACTGCCACAGCGCTTCCAGTTGTACCTGACACCACCTTGACCCTCACTCCAACCTACAATAACAGCCATCTTGATTAGTTTTCATAAAAGGATGCCGATGCCGTGAATTAGATCAGATTAGAGCTCACATGCACCTAATAGTAAGATGAACAGGGGACCTCATTCTATACAAGAAATCAAAATGCATTAAATTCCCCCGCGTCATTGGTGTGCTAGTGCAGTAGTATCAGTAGAAGCCCGCAATAAATATGTTATCTTCTCTAAATACTAACAATTGATTACCATTTTCCATTGTTACTCAACTCTCAATCACTTCAAAACACAATTCCTGCAGAAGTTCACAAAGAATTCCATACTGATAGGAATTGCATGGATTATTTAATCATTATCATCTTTGCTGAAATGAGAATCAATACGATATTCATTTTCATTAAAAACTCATGACTAATGTCGTTTTCCAATCCTCACATGCAGTGTACAAAAACTCCATTAAAAAGTATGGTGTTGTGGGGTTCCAGTGCACGTAGTCACCGGCAATTTGCTACTAAACTAATAGCAATAATGCAATCATAGCATAAAAATCACAGTGCAAGATTCCCAGGTTGTCCCCAATTATATTCAAAATTAAACATCTAAAAGCACATGTCATTCCTATCATTGATCAAATTTGTTTGTATCTGATAAAAGACTTCACGAAATGTTGGCATCCGTGAACCTTCTAAACACTGACATCCGTATCAAATTACTATAATCATCATCACATCATTATTACTTGTCCTATTCGCATTCAGCTCCTTCTTAACCGCTACAGTAGCAACTAAATAATCATCTAACAAGTCAAAACATTTTCAGGGGAAGAAAAGGATTCAGTTCGCTGGTAAATTGGTAACTACGTCTTGCTTACCTCAATTTGATTATGAAACTGAAGCACCATCCTAGAGCAAGACTCGGAGATCTCACAAACGGGATCGGGCAGTCTCTCCCGTTGACCCATCGCGCAATCACCTGCCAACCTCGGAAAGCCCCAGAATCTCTTACCTAGACAACGTAAAGCGTACGTTTCATATTACGTGTGTTTTTACATCAACTTGGTAAAAAAACAAAGTATAAGAACAATCATATCAAGATCGGAAACCAACTGAACTACCGCTTCTTTCCTCGGAGAAGACCGCGAGCAGAGTTATGCAGTCTCCGGGATGGACGATGTGAGTGAGAGCCCAAGCTAACGCAGTGTTGGAGATCACCTTCTCCGCTTTCACCGCCACCACCACTTTATCCGCCACCGCCTGGTCGGCACGTTGCCGGATATTGTCTCCGATTCGCGGTGGGAACATCGCAATTAGAGACCTCGCTCGTATAGTAGAATTCAGACGGTGAATTTGGCTCTCCTGCATTTATATGTATACGCGGTCTCTTAAAACGGTCTCAGAGGGCATTTTCGGAAATTGAAACCAAAGTTAGTGAAGATTGGTGTGAACTCAAAGATACAGTTCAGAAATCTCTCATCTTTTTTTTTTTTGGGTACAGAGGAAACAAAAAGCAAACAGCAATAAAACGGACTATAACATTTCTCGATCTCATTAATGAGAAAAAAAGATAGGTTTATAATAAAACGGACTATAACTTAAGGAAAACAAAATGACGACAATGTCCCTGCATGCACGAAAGTTCTCCATGGGCCAGTATGTGTCGGACGATGGCTACAGAAAACGATTGATTTTACATATGACAACCATTGCCATGCAACAATCAACGACAGGATTTAATTATCGGGATTGGGATCTACAAGATCAGACCTTTCCATGGCTATAATTTTACTCTGCTAACGAGAGAACCTGATTGGGTTCTCGGAATCTGCCAGGCATGGTATGTCCATGGCAAGCCTGGAAACAGGTCCTGTGTAAAATTTCAGGACTTGCAATTGCTTTTATTTGACAGGAGTCTGAATAAATTATTTAAGTGATTCATTAATGGGAACCAGTTTCAGGAACATGCCAAATGAATGTTTTTGCAAGAGTTTGCGTGACGTTGCAGAGAAATGATACGTATTTATGGTTGTGATTGGCAGGAAAAAGCTTCCTGTGACGATGACCAATCCCACACGGCGCCTTATCGAGTGTGCCGGGGAGCCAACTCTGTGGAATAACTATTGTCACGTATATGGCATGATTATGGTAATGATGTATTCATGGTCTCAGAGCCTATAGCCACTCGGAAATGTAAAGTGTTGATGTGAGGTTTATGGGTCGAAATGACTTGCCTCTGTGCATGGCCCGAAATTATATCTTTGGGCTTGGACTTGCTGATCAAATTTAAAAATAAAGAAATAGAGAAGGATATAAAATGATTTTTAATTAATAATTAATATATTAAATAATATGTTAGTAAATAAGATTATCGTGAATTATGAATATAACGTTCTTATTATTTTCTTGTACACTACCGATCATATAATAATGATCTCAAGTACCAGAAGTGAACGGAGCGATATAGTTCATGGATAAGGTCTGAACAAATTCCCTGTCAACTTAGCCGTAAAGGTGATATGGAAGCCTTGGCTCAATGAGAACGTGAAGAGGAGTAGCCTTCGGGTTAGTTATCCCAATGTTCTCCGTCATATCGACCGGCTCACCGGACGGTGTTGCAATATCAAAGCTTTGTAGTAGCTTAGCTAATGCCAGTTGCAGAACCTGAATCGCAAAAGACACTCCAGGGCACATTCTTCGACCAGTCCCAAATGGTATATACTCAAAACTCTGACCACGAACATCTACATGCTTGTGAGTTGTTAAAAACCTTTCTGGTTGGAAGTCATGAGGATTAGACCACACACGAGGGTCCCGATGAATCTTCCAAATATTAACCATAAGTCTGGTTCCTGCCGGAATATGGTAGCCACCTACTGTGCAGTCTTCCGTGGACTCATGAGGTATAGAGAGGGGACCAGGTGGGTATAAGCGCAACGTTTCCTTGATTACGGCTTGGAGATAGACCATGTTCTTCAGGTCTCCTTCTTCTACTTGCCGTTCTCTGCCAGAATGCATGTCCACTTCTTCTCTGGCTTTTTTTAACGCTGAAGGATGGTTGAGAAGTAAAGACACGGCCCACGTCAGTGCGGCAGATGTTGTATCTGAACCTGCTAATATAAGACCCTGTGCAGTTTGTTTCAAGCATTAGAAGTGAAGTAAATTGAGTAGGTATTACGGTGTTTTATTGTGTCAAATAAATCTCGGTCATTTATTTATATGGGTTCCACATGAATTTCGCGTGGGTTTCATAAAATAAATGGCTGAGATTCTATAAAATAAAATAAGACAGAGTAATATTGAACAGAAAGTATCTTAATTCTAAATTGAGTGATTTTGCTTTGACTTAAAAAAAAGAAGCAAAACGAAATTACATGTATAGAATCAAAAAGCCGAACTTAAAAATCAAGGGATGATCAATTAATTTACAGGGAAAAATAAATAAGATAAAGAAATGAAAATAAAATATTAAAAGGATGAAAAGTATGATTGAAAGACAAAAATTACAAAATAATTAATATGTAATTTTTTTAATTATATAAATAATCATACATTTATTTCTAATCGAGAATTACCTAATTAATTTAAGAATAACTAATAGTAAAAATAAAAAATAAAAAAATGATTATAAAATAAAACATATTTATGTTTTTAATCTTTTGTTACAAATCTTATTAAAACATATTTTTGTTTCCAATTTTTCGATTACAAATATTTTTTATTATTAAAAATAGAAATAAAAATTATAAACAAAACCACAACAAAAAACATAAATCATAAATTTGTTAACTTACTAGTAATTGTACTAATAAGTAGTTTTTCAATAATAACAATTATTAGTACTTTATTTTAATTTCATAGTAAGTAATTTAAAAATTAACTATATTATAATCATGAGATTAACATACCAACATAAATGAAAATAAAAGTAATAAATGAAAA
Source organism: Erythroxylum mucronatum (assembly GCA_027563825.1). NCBI lineage: Eukaryota > Viridiplantae > Streptophyta > Magnoliopsida > Malpighiales > Erythroxylaceae > Erythroxylum > Erythroxylum mucronatum. The sequence goes on along the minus strand of JAOSBP010000002.1, from coordinate 1,885,430 downwards.
TAAAAGTAAAGGAGAAATAAAAGCACTAAATACAAATAATAATAAAAATACCTCAATTTCGAGATATATAAAAAATAAATGCAAATAACCCTAATAATACTAATCACAAATAATAATAATAATAATAATAATAAATTGTTAATAATAATAATAATAAATGTAACCTACGAATAGTTGTTATAAATTTAACAAACAATGCATTGGCAGATACCAGACAAGTCGCTTTGTTGACTGCATCCGGATTTCGACCTAGACCTGAATCCTGAAGACGATTGAGCATCAAGCCCATGAAGTCTACTTCACCGTTGACGCCGGTAGCAGCACTTTGTTTATGCTCTTTTAACCATTCACTGGCAAAAATGTCAAGTTCTTGTGCAATTCTTTTCATTTTCTTCCCATGGCTCCCAATATCGAACCACCTCAAATACGGTAGAGCATCGAACAACACAAACTTCCCGAGCGTCTCCACAAATTCCATCAAGGCTAGTTTAAGCTTTTGATGACTACCCTGTATATGTTCTTCTTCTTCTGATGTCTCGTATCCGATTGATTTCCTGACTAGAACCTTCAAAATCACATTTATGGTCATGCCCACAAACCAGCTTTTCATCTCTACAACCACTTTGTTAGAACCGTTTCTTTTCTGTTCCCATAATTTGTACAACTCCTTCATCAATATTCTCAACTCAGATTCTTGTGTACCTTTGAACATCTCCAGGCGTTGTTTGGAAAGAAGTTCAAGCATGGCTATCTTACGGACCTGACGCCAGTAGGCGTCGTACGGACCTAACACGAACATGGAACGTTCATAGCTCAGGAGGTCCATGGCAAGAGTTCGGGGACGATTGGCAAATGCTATATCATTGGTAGTGAAGCATTCCTTGACAAGTTCCCAGTTGCTTATAACCAAAGCTCGACGCACACCTATCTTGATAGTGAAGATCGGTCCATATTTGCCTACCATATCTCCCAAAATAATATGAATTGGTTTTAGGACTCCAAGGAGATGAAGATGGCCGATTAGAGGCAATGAGCTTCCGGCTTCTGGAGCTGCCCTTTTCTTGCCTGGTTTCAGAAGAACACCTGTTGATATCAAACAGATGATAAGGAAAACCAGAAACCCTGACAATGTTGTTAAACTTAAAACAGAGACAGTGGAGAGTAAAAGAGGGATATCCATGGCTAACCACACCCTACTGATGCTTGGTGGAGGAGATTTTTATAGCGAGAGCTCCTGAGTCAGAACACTGAAACAGTGTGAACTCAAATTATTAATAAGCCTGACGAAGAAAAGTACGGTGATTGTGATTCTGTGAAAGGAGTGTTTTGAATGACGTGGTAGGTATTTTTCTTGACCTTAATGGTAATTCACCATTGACGAGACGTCGGTGTCAGCATTTTACTTGGCCCGACTAATGGTAGAGTGTCCTATATTACCTAGATATGAAGATGTTAAAAAGTTTATAAGTGGTAAGGGTCAACTATTCAAACAACTAGTTATAGTTATTTGGACAATAGTTGACCCAAGCTTAATTCTTGTTAGTGGATTCTACACTTTGCTCATATTTAAAAAAATTTAACATGATATCAGAGCAGGTTTGGCCCGGATTATTAATTTTCCGGTTGTTTGTCTGGATGTTCATTCCCAGCAGCCCGGTCCGGTTTCCACTGCGTATATTTCAAGTGACAACTGAATGTTCAGCCCCAGTTGCACTTGAGGGGGAGTGTTAGAGTGTCCCATATTGCCTAAACGTGAAGATGTTAAAAAGTTTATAAGTAGTAAGGGTCAACTATCCAAACAACTAGTTTTAGTTATTTGGACAATAGTTGACCCAAGCCCAATTCTTGTTAGTGGACTCTACACTCTGCCATATTTAAAAACTTAACAACTGATTTGGATTTCGACTGCAGCCGCCCCTTTTTTGGGGATCCAGTTCTTGGCCAACTATGAACCAACCAATCGTTGCCAGTAAAGCCCGTTAAATGTGGAACAATTTTCCCTCTTACGTTCTTCCTCACAAATTCTTCACTATGTCGGAGCAAGGGTGGGTCCTGACAAATCTCCAAGAACACCGAAGTCTCCAAGGACACTGTTAGAATTTATTTTTTAAATATATCATATTTTATTTTTGACATTTTTATTGGATATGAGAACTTTCCTAATAATGTTTGGAAGTAAATTCAAAATTGGCATAACTTTCGGATGTTTGATTGGTTATCTAATATCTTCCCTATTTGAAAAGATTTTATCCAAGTCAATTTTGATATGTTGCGAAAATAATGTGGATTGATTTATTATTCCTTGGCTGACATGGATTATTGTGCATCAGGTTCTCTCCTCTGATTTGCGCAGGTCTTTAGCTAGGTTTGTGTGGGTGAAAAATACTGGTGTGTATGCGGTGAAGGGTGCTGCTGCGTTGTGTCTTCTTTTCTTTCTTGATTGAGTTGTTTTGTGGGGTTCTTTGAAGCAGCAGTATCACTCCTTTATAATCTCTGATGAGCAGTCCAAGAACTACGCGCAGATGCTGTTTTTGTTAAGTTTTAAGTTGATGCTTGTAGCACTTTAAAGCTTTCGTCATAGATGAGTACATATACAATCGGTGCTGCTATTTGATTGTCTTGTTGAATAATTTCAGACTTGAAATTATTGCATTCTTGTTTTAATTGTCTTTATTTTTAAGAAGAAATAGTTAGACAAATCCTCTTACGAGGTTAACACGAGTTGGTCGTGTTATTGGGCGTGAAAATCTTTCACAGGTAGTTAGGTTGTGGGTTAATTACATAGATTGGGTCTTTTGGTGTCGATCAATCTTTTGTAATTTTTTTTTGTGAACTACAGTGGAAGAAATTAATCTGGGTAAGAGCCCCGCAGACGTAGGCAAAGTGTGTCGAACTGCGTTACCAAACGTTGGCATCTTTGGTATTTTATTTTTTTGATTGTTGATTTACTTGTACGGAAAAATTAATTTTGGATAGCCTGCAAATTTATTGACAACTTAGTTATTTCAATTGGTATCAGAGAGGGTCACCAGTTCAGAACTTGATAGCAAGTTGGTGCAGATCCGAGATTCGCAGATATGGCTACGAGAGAGGGTGTATCA
>JAOSBP010000002.1:1807020-1846699 GCA_027563825.1 Erythroxylum mucronatum | reverse complement strand
TGGGCTTCAATGGGATTAGGTTTTCTCTATAAATAGAGAGACTTAGGTCTCATTGGAAATAAGAAAAAGGAAGAACACGAAACCCTAGCCACCATCCGAGAGAAAATTGTACGGAGTTCGAAAAGGGTTTCAGAACGTGCTAGCACACGATAGCTGCTACTTGGATCATTCATACTCGTATGGATACCGGTAGAGGGCATTCGTGTTTTGTAGTGTCTGCGAATCCTAAAAAGAAACAACCAATCCGCGTCAAAAAGGTATTTTCGTACATCCTATGTATTTTTAGTTATACTTGATGTTGTGTTATGGTCTTTTCTGCAGCGTATTGTGAATACTCGGGCCATACGCGATCCAACAACTTCAACACTACTTATGGCAGCATCTGCGCCATATAGCGAGTATCACGCAAAAACCCTGGCTGCTAAGGAGAGATTTTAATGCCAAACTTGAGTTTGGTGACAAGCGAGGTGGTTTCCGAACGCAACCTACCGTCAACACTCACTTTAGGGATTGTGTGCATAGCTGCAATCTTCAAGATCTTGGCTTTTTGGAGCCTAGATACACCTGGAGAAGAGAACAAATTCTTGCTTAATTAGACCGAGCTTTTTGTTCTAATAATTGGTTTCATTTCCCTACTACGATCACGCATTTACCTTTTCTGAAGTCCGATCATCGGCTTATTCTAATTACTCTGAACAAGAGCACACTCTCTCCTCTATTGCTTAAGCCCTTCCGGTTTCAGTCCTCCTAGCTCACCCATGATTGCTTTGGATGATTTGTCACCGAAAATTAGCCCGTAACTAGTCAGGATTTCAGTACAACACTCAGCCGATTCGCAGAACGCTTACAAAGATGAAACTCTACCACGTTTGGCAACATTTTTCACAGGAAGAACCGTCTCATGACCAGGCTTGATGGCTTCCTACGGTATCTTGAACACACTGACTCGCCTTTGCTCTGAGGTCAGGAGGAGCACCTCCGGACGGAGCTGGAACAGGTCCTGTGCCAAGAAGAACTTTACTAGCATCAGCGTTCCAGAAGTCAGTGGGCCCTCCAGGGCAATAGGAACGCTCAGTTCTATCATGCCATCACTTGTGCCAGACACCGACAAGCTCGGATAACTTCCTTGACAGATGAAAATGGCGTTGTGGTCTCAGATTCTCCCAACCTCTACCGCTTAGCGCAACATTACCTCTAGACGTTATACCGTGCTGAAATACAGCCACCTCCACTCCTACTGCTTCATGGTCATTCCACCCCCCCCCCCCCTTCCTCCATAAGCTTCTGCAGAGCTAGACAACCCCCTACTTTTCGAGGGACTTAAAAGAGCTATATTCAGTATGGCTCCTAGTAAAGCTCCTGGATTTGATGGGTTTACAGCCTTATTCTACCAATCGCAATGGGAAGTTGTTGGCTCTTTCTTGACCGTCTTTTTTCAACAAATCTTTCGACATAAAATCTGGGAAGCGGATCTTGATTGTACTATCATGGTCCTGATACCGAAGATCCCTTCACCCTCTTCAATTACGCAATTTCGGCCTATTGCTTTATGTTCAGTTCTCTACAAAGCCATTACCAAGATCATTGTACACAGACTCCAACCTTACCTCAATGATCTGAGTGCTCCGACTTAGTGCAGCTTCGTCCCGGGACGATTGATCACGAATAACATTATCATCACCCAAGAAGTGATCCACACTATGCAAAGGAAATCTGGGCGGAAAGGTTTTATGGCTTTAAAAGTGGATTTGGAAAAAGCCTACGATAGGCTATCATGGGAATTCATCCAAGACACGCTTTTTGACGTTGGCCTGCCTAATGCTTTGATTAACCTAATCATGAAGTGCATTACCAGTGTTTCCATTCAAGTTAACTAGAATGGGGACTTGAGTACTGCCTTTCGCACGTCCAGAGGCATTCGATAAGGCGACCCTCTATCCCCCTATCTGCTTGTCCTGTGTATGGAACGATTAGGGCACATGATAACTTAAACGGTGACTCAAAGACGTTGGCAGCCTATTAAACTTAGCAACAATGGACCGTCGCCGTCGCATTTGTTCTTCACCGATGACCTTATACTTTTCTCGGAAACATCCTTGACCCAGGTGATCGTTATCAGAGATCTTTTAAATGACTTTTGTGATGCCTCTGGGCTACGAGTCAGCCTTGACAAATTAAGGTGTTTATTTTCCAAGAATGTAACTCCTTCGACGGCACGCCACTTATCCAAAGCCCTAGGTTTTAGACAGACGAACGACCTAGGTTGTTATTTAAGATTTCCTCTTCTGCATGAAAGAGTTAGTAAACAGACCTATCAACGCATCCTCAACAGAGTCCAAAAATGCTTGTCAGGATGGACTGCCAACCTGCTGTCTCTGGCAAGTCGGACCACTTTGGTTCAATCAGTCCTAGCTACCCTCCTTAGTTATACTATGCAGACGGTCCGCTTCCCTGCCAGCTTTGTGATAAGCTAGAAAAATTGATGTGTCAGTTTATTTGGGGATCTGCTAATGGAACCAAGAATATCCCTTTAGTCAACTGGGAGGATGTTTGCCAACCCAAAGCCATAGGCGAACTGGGCATTAGGCGAATCCGAGCCACCAACGATGCCTTGCTAGCTAAATTAGGCTGGACATTGGTTGCTAATCCTAATGCGTTATGGGTCTAGGTATTAGTAGCAAAGTGCAAAATTGATGTTACCAGGCCCCTACCTCCTTTGTGACCAACGGAGGCTCTATGATATGGCGGAGCATAAAGACAACTTGGCACTTGGTTTCGCAGGGCATGAAATGGAGTGTCGGGGATGGCGCATGGACTCAGTTCTAGATTGACCCTTGACTTGTAGGAACAGGACCCCTTACTTCCCAAGCCTTATCTCCCATTCCTGAGTCCAGTCTCAATTCTAGAGTTCAAGACTTCGTAAACTCATACGGTTCTTGGACATGGGACGTTATCCAATCTCCTCTTCCGCCGTCGATTTGTCGATGAATAGCAGGGACCTTTCCCCCGACACCCTATTTAGGTCAAGATAAAATGATCTGAGGACCTTCCGACACTAATTAGTTCACGAGGCTTGGAAGGTCATCTGGCAGTGGAATGGCCCTGAACGCATTCGATCTTTCCTTTGGCACCTGGCGAAGGATCGGCTTCTTATTAACCAGGAAAGAGTGCGACGGCATTTCACCACAGACGGTGATTGTTCTCAATGTCATCAGGAGGAATCCTCGTTGCATGTAGTGCACGATTACGTGAAAGCCCGACAAATGTGGCACAACTTCCCCATATCATTTCGAATGCCTTCTCTATTATGTCTTTGAGGGAGTGGCTCACTCACAACCTCCAATCTCACCGCAATGTTTTAAGACACGACTGGTCGAGCCTGTTTGGTATTACCTGCTAGTTTCTATGGCAATGGAGGAATATGTCCCTCTTCGATGATCAGTTCTCTTAGCCATCCTCACCTATTTTTTTCTATTTTTTCTTATGCAGGTATGTTTCACCAAGCAGGAGTGTGGCGCAGTCGAGCAACGCTCGCCGATCCTCAGCCTCGAAGGGAACAACTTATCGGCTGGAGCAAACCTCCCACGGGCTGGCTCAAATTAAACATTGATGGTGCGTACAAATGGGCCTCCACTGTAGCTACCGCAGATGGTCTTCTCCGGGATAATGACGACAACTGGCAGGGTGGATTTACTCAAAATCTTGGCTGTTGCACTCTTATCTCAGTGGAACTATGGGAAGTATCTACTGAATTGACCCTTGCGTGAAACTTGGGGTATCGACGGATCGAGCTTGAAGTGGATTCCACAACAGTGATCGATATCCTATCTTCCTCGGAGCACCGAGCTAGATCCTACAACTCTATAGTTCTCAGCATTCATAAACTGTTCAATAGGAATTGGACTGTTGTTCATCGACACATATATCGAGAAAGCAACAGATGCGTCGACTGGTTTGCTAATTATGCGGGTCATTTTGATGTTGGCGTCACTTACTTTGACACTACACCTATCGGGTGCCACATGAGCCTATTAGAGGATTTATCGAAAATTTGTTTCCCTTATCTAGTTGTGTAATTTCGGTTTAGCTTCCCTTTATATATATATATATACAATGGTTGGAACAACATTTATGTAACGGGTAATTTCATTTGCAGGACTTGAACCTGGAATCGCTTCCGAATCCTGAAGAATATTGAGCATTAAACCCAAGAAGTCCGCTTCACCATTGAAGTCGATAGCAGCATTTTGCTTATGCTCTTTCAACCATTTGTTGGCTAAAAAGAGTTAAATGTTGTTTGAGAATCAGATATAAGCTGTTTTTTAGCTAGTCTACTAAAATTAGCTTCTTCTTTTTTTTGGTACAAACGGAGAAAAGCAAGACAAATTACATGACTAATCTAGGGAGGCTAATCCCAGCTATATCTTTTAGAAGTATCGAGAGATACCCTAAAGGTACATTAACAAAAGTGGTAACCTCAAGTCCAAAATTTACAACGAAGTTGGCGACCCTATCGGCACACCTATTGCCCTCTCTGTAAGTATGCCGAGGGAAAACTACCCAATTGCGATTGAATAATTTGTTGATGCCCATGACTATGGGGTTAAACGACGTTATTCGTTTAGTAGAGCTAGATAGGATATTCATCACCACTAGAGAATCAAGTTCTAATTCCACTCAACGATATCCAAGGTCCCAAGCTAGATTCAGACCGAAAAAAAAAGCCCCAGAGTTGCCCCAGAGTTAAACAGATACAGAAGAACACCAGCTAAGGTTTTGCACAAAGCCTTTAAGCCAAGCACCTAAGCTATCACGAATAAGCCCACTCGCTATAGCCAAAGAGGATGAGCGTTTGCATGCCTTGTTTGTATTCAGTCGCACCCAATCAGGAGTAGGTTTACACCAGCCAATAAATTGCTTAACACGAGGTCTATAGCCAAGAGATGCTCTACCTTGCCAGACCGAAGCTTTGTGAATTCGGTGAACATATTCTAGAAAAAAATAAGCAAGAGAAACCGACTAAGAAAACTGGGCATCAAAAAGGGTCATATTCCTCCAGGACCATAGGAACCAACAAGCGGTACCAAAGATCAATGACCAATCAAGGCCAAAAATTGGCCGATGCTTTTGAAGATTCAGATCAAGCCAATCATGATGTTGAGATTAAAAAAATCAAAAGAGACGACATGCAGAGGGAAAGTAAGCCACAAACTACGCTCTTTGGGACAATCGCAAACAACATAAAGTGAGGACTCCTCTGTCCGGCAATGATAGCATTCAACATTAGTAATTAGGCGTCTGCAAAAACATTGTTGATTAAAGAGTAAACTATCTTGAGCAAGGAGCTAAAGAAATGAGCGAATACGTTGAGGGTCGTTCTAGTACCAAATTGTCTTCGAAAAGCCATTAGAATAATAGGTGGCATGCTCCATAATCATAGAATACACTAATGCAATAGTGAATTAGCCAGTACCCGAAATCCCCCAGATCATTTTATTAGGCCCTAAGTGAGGCTTAGGGGAGAAAATGCCCGCTATGCATACGCAAATATAGGAAGGAAGCAAGGATTGGAACTCATCCCAAATCCAGTTACCTGAATTATCCACATAGTGTTGAACTCGTAGATCAAGGGCGGAATGGGGAGTAGGAGCAAGGGCATGAGAGAGTAGAGGGCCCAAATCCTCCACCTAGGGATCTAGCAAAAAAGGGGCCTTCGAACCATCACAGATCATCCATTTCATGCCTTGAATTACGTTGTGCCAAATAACTTTGATGGTCTTCCAAATCATTGAGCCGCCAGTAGCATTGAGGGAAGTTGGTTTGTTGTTGACATCAAAATTGTATTTAGCCGAAAGAATTTGCATCCATAATGCATTTGGCTTCGAAATCAACACCCATCCTAGTTTAGTTAGTAAGGCATCGTTGGTTTCTTGAATTTTGAGAATGCCAAAACCACCCATCTCTTTAGGTTGGCAAACTTTGTCCCAGTGAACAAGGCGCATCTTTCTGTTGCCATGCGAAGAACCCCACAAGAAATTGCACATAATTTTTTCCATGTCATCGCAAAGGCGTCGAGGAAGACAAACCGTCTGCATTGTATAAATAGGAAGAGCAGAGATTACTGATTGAATCAATATGGTTCGATCTGCAAATGATAAAAGATTTTCGGTCCATCCTGAAAGGCGTTGTTAAACCTTGTCTATTATATATTGGTACATTCTTTTATGGACTCTCTCATGCAACAAAGGCACTCTAAAATAGTATCCTAAGTTTGTTGTTTGTTTAAAGCCCAATTCTCTGCTCAAAAGTTGCGCAATTGAATGATGGACATTTTTGGAATAAAAACATCAATAATTTTCTTGACTAACCCGTTTCCATGAGGCTGCGCAAAACATATTCAATGTGTCTCGAATGACATAAGCTTGGCCAATTGAGGCTTTTGAAAATAAAATGAGGTTATCAGCAAAAAACAGGTGTAATAAAGGGGGACCATATCTGCTTAATTGAATAGGCTTCCATCTGCCTTGAGAAACAAAGTGGTTAATTAAGTCTCCCAGTCTTTCCATGTATAGTACGAAAAGATAAGGCGACAGTGGGTCACCCTGTCGAATACCTCTGTAAGGATTGAATGCATTACTAAGTTCCCCACCCCAATTCACTTGCCTAGATACCGATGAAACATACTTCATAATAAGTGATATCAACGATCTAGGAAGCCCAATATCAAGAAGTGTATCATTGATGAAGTCCCAAGAAAGCCTATCATAAGCTTTGTCAAGATCCACCTTGATAGCAAGTATTCCTGTCTTTCCGAATTTCTTTTTCATACTATGGATGATCTCCTGGGCGATAATGATGTTATCAACAATCAATCTCCCTGGAATAAAGCTGCATTGATTCGGGGCTACCAGATCAGCTAGATAAGGTTTCAGCTGGTTAACGATAATCTTGGTAATAGCTTTATAAATCACAAAGCATAAAGCAATACGCCTAAATTGCGTGACTTTGGGGAGGGTAGTTTGGGTATTAATACCATAATAGTATGATTCAGCTCCGACTCCCATACTTCATGTCGAAAAGTTTGCTGGATAAATCGTATCAAAGAAAGCCCTAAGATGGCCCATTGGGATTAGAAGAATAGAGTATTAAACCCATTAAATCTCGGTGCCTTATTAGGTTCCATATCAAAGAAGGTCGTCTTGACCTCATCTGGGAGAATTGGATCACCCAAGTCATGTGTGGCCCTGAGAGAGAGTGAAGGAAAAAAGCCTTTGAGATGGAGTTTCGTAGGTGTCGAAAGTTCTATCGTATAAAGTTTTTTAAGGAAAGTCTTGGCGATATGTCTAATACTAGCTGTGTCTGAACTAATGCAACCAAATTTGTCCGTTAATGAAGCCACATGCATGTTCCGTCTTTTGGCTGTTGTGACCGCATGATAGTATTTAGTGTTCTTATCTCCTTGGGCGAGCCACTAACATCTTGATTTTTGGTGCCAATATAGCTCCTCTTGACAGAGGACTTGTTTAAGCTTATTATGAAGATAAGTCTCCAGCTCTCAAAGAGAATCAGAATCCTCTGCTTCCAATGATTTTTGAATGCCCACGAGTCATGCCATGAGTCTCTTTTTGCGATGAAAAATATTTCCAAAAGTAGAACAATTCCAATGCTGCAATTTTTCCGCAAGATTCCTTGCCCCACAAAAGTTCGGCGCATTAGGATTCCAATGGTCTTCGACAGTTTGTACAAAGCAGTCGTGAGTCAACCATGCCAATTGAAATCGGAATGGCCGAGGAGTAGTAGGCGATTGTGTAGCTTAATGGAGCGTCACAAGTAGAGGTCAATGATCAGACTTGAGGAAGGGCAGATGTGTAACTGTTGTGTTTTGGAAAATGTTCTGTCAGGAATTGGAGCAGAAAATTCGACCGAGTCTAACGAGAATCTGGCCTCTCCACCATATGAACTTAGGCCCGATAAATCCAAGATCCTGAAGGTGACAGCATTGCACACAATCACGAAACTAAGGATTGACTACGGGGTGGTTTCTAGCACGGCCTCGTTTGTCATTCCGTTCTAATTTTGCAATGAAGTCCCCACCTAAGAGCCAAGGTTTAGAGGTAATGCTAGCAATTTTATGCAAATACTTCCATAAGAAATGCTGTAGGTGATAAATAGGGCTAGCATAAATGGCAGTGAAATTGAAATAGGCATGCTCACATTTGATATTAACATGAATAAACTGACGATGAGCTAGCAACATTTTAAGCGTAATTTCTGATTTCCAAAAAAGCCAAATACCTCCAGAAAAGCCGTTAGCTTCCACCGGAAAAGAATTAGAGAAATTCAAAGTCTTGATAATCTTCTATGCACGTACCCCACTTATTATAGGCTCAACCAGAACTACGAGGATAGGCTTGTAAATTCGAATTTAATTCTTAAAAATAGGCTTGAAAGTCTTACCTCCAGTCCTTTACCAGTTTCATATGAATATTGACATAAAAATAGAGTTTGTGGGGAAAGGTGGCCACTATTAGTTGTGAGTGGTTACTAAGACACCAACCGACACATTATCTATGGTAATTATGGGATGTTGCGGCCGCTCATCCATTGGGGAATCTAAGATAACCATGTCGTCGCTTGCCGAAGCTGCACCACTCTCAGGATCTGGTGGCTTAGAGGGAGGTAGAAGATGTTGGTTGCTCAACGTTGGAGTAAGCATAACGACGGCATGCATGTCTTCATCCATGACGCCACCGACCATATCCTCGTTCGTAGTTAAAACCAATGAGTGGTCATGTATCACTAGCTCGTGATGGGAGGGAATGGAGATTGCTACGTGCTTAGTAGTTTTGGTCTATGGCACGTCGGTCACCTACTTTGTATCAGGTGAGTGTGGGAACTGATTATCGTGGGCCAGTAGAGTCGTTGGAGCTGGTTGAATTGACTGGTTCAACCCAACCAGCCGATTTTTTAAAAGCTCCTCTATAGGAGCATTTGGACCTTCAGCTGATTTAATTGTTGGCCTAATAATGATTGTGCCCTTATAACCAATCTACTCTATTCGGTCCCATTTTTCATTGGGTTCTCTAGAATTTTTTTAGGCTCACTATTAATGAAGTGCTCTAAAAGCAATAACCTTTAGTACTTACTGTACAAATCATTTTATGATTAATAAAGGTATTTTTTATTATTTTGATATTAATACATTTATGGATTTGATGTTAATCTTAAATTAATTTAATGAAGTCTTTGATACAAAACATAGCATGGAGGAAATCACGATGAAATCATGATAATGAGATTCATATCATGTGTAATTATGTTAGTATCTAAACTTTCCCTAGTTATAGGATTAATGAGATGGGACATCATTAATCCGGGTAGACTAGCACATGTTATACTCCTTGATTGGATCAAGTAGTAGATCTCGTAAGTTGTAGACATGAGTTGTTTAGAGTTAACATGTAGATGCTTACTAAAGGTAGTAAGTACATTAGATTGACCTACTATAAGACAATCATATGGATATTCTATTCCAGTGTCAATGATAGTCTCATCATAGCAATGATGCAAGTATCTTTTAACTTGAGGTGCTCAAGGATATCTCGGATATTGATCCTATACTTTGACTCATCGGTGCCTTCCAGGGGTTACTCATAGGTTGGTGATTGGGTACAGCCTGAGGTATTCAGAGGTAATTGAGTAGCCAATAAAGGATTCACCACTCCTGATAGAAGGAGATGATACCCACGAACTCTTATCGAGGTCATTACTCAGGAGTTTCTGGCTAAAGCAGATATGTGTCATGAAGAGAGTCTTCAATAATACATAGAGTAATGAGATCCTCAGGATCAGATCTAATATCACTTGGATTAGATGTTACGTAGTCAGTCTAGTGGGAGTTGACACTTTGACTATACTTTGAACCAAGTGGGGTATAGATGGTAAAAGGATAAATTGTATGGCAACATTGTGTACGGAAGGGTTCATAGTCAAATAGTTGACTTTCAGGTCAATTAGGGGTTATGACATGTTGCTAGATACTGCTCTTGACTTACTTGAATTAAGTGTTAATTCAAGTGGTCAACATAACCGGGAACCTAATGTGTCACACACATAGGAGATTCGAAGGATGAATAAAATGGTCTTGAATGGTGATTCAAGATATGAGAGTGTTTCGGGATTGTATCACAATGTTATCGTGGTAGAAAATGTTGCATGAAATGAATTAGAAACAAGTGTTGTTGGCTGCCAATATGGTCATTAACTTCCCCAAACTTAATGCATGATATTCATGGTCATTAATTCCCCAAAACTTCCATTAATGCATGCTATGCATGGTCATTAACTTCTTATAACTTTCATTAATGCATGTTATTCGTAACCATTAACTTACCATAACTTCCCATTAATGATAGGGGTTATAGAAAGCTAAAGAGGGCAAAAAAAATCATCATTTTCGTGCATCTTGTGTACGCACAAGTGAAAAAAAGGTTCTTTCTTACACACACACACACACTTTTTTTCTCTCTAATTATCATAAGAGTTCTTGTCTTACTAGCAAAAAGAAAGAACTCTAGCCATCTCCTAGTGAGGTTTCATCATTCTATTTTCGTGTAGACTTTTATTAAAGACGGTCTACTTTGATCGTTGTGGTTTACGATAACCTAACGCGGAGAAGATTAAATAATGAAGGAGATCGTCAGAGGTATGTAAACATTCCGTTGCGTATATTTGATATATATTATGTATGAGATCTATGATCAGAACCTTACAGTGGTATTAGAGCCATCTTATGCCTTGTTAGATGTAGAATACATGACATGTGAAAATTGTTTTCATAGTTGTGATAGCTTAAGGTCCTGTAATGTTTTGTTAAGATGTATGTGAATGACTCAGTGTGATTGAAAATATTTTTAATGTGATTAAGATGTTTAATTTTGAATTTACAAGAACATGCATGAAATATGTCTTTCTGCTAAGCATGTGATGTCTATTGGCTAAACTAATTAGTACTTGTGTAAAAGATTAGGCTCAATCTAAGAGAAAAATATTAACAGACCTATGAAAACGGTAGTGATCTCTTTAAGAGAGATCCTTTATCTGTATCTTAGTACGTCAAAGTTTTCTATTACGGGTCATGTCCTTGTGTAACATCCCAGACCACTCGCTCACAAATATTGTCCGCTTTGGGTTGCTCATCAGACCAAGGCCCTCACGGATTTGTTCTTCCCGCACTCGAAAAAACGCATCTATAGGGAAGAGATATTGTACCCTTATAAGACATACTTCGTTCTCCTCTTCATCAGATGTGGGATCTCACACCTCGGTAAATTTCAGCAGAGCTATATCATTCTGGATCACCTCTCCCAATTTTTCTTAGGCCTTCTTTTTCTCCTCTCACAACCTCTAAATACAATCTTCTCGCATCTTCTCACTAGAGCGTTTGGGTGTCTCCTCTTAACATGTTCAAACCACTTAAGTCTTGTCTCTCTTAATTTTTCAATAATATTAGCCACCTTTAATTGGTCCCTCAACACTATATTCCTAACCTTATGTTTTCAAGTAAAGTTGCACAACCAACGAAGCATCCTTATCTCTGCTACTATTTGCTTATGATTATGCACCTGTTTGATTTGATAAAACTCCATCCTATAGAGCATGGTCTATCTAATTGCTAAACGATATAATTTACTTTTAAACTTGAGTGGTATATTCTTATCACATAAAACTCTTGATGTGCTTCTACATTTAAGCTACCTTGATTTAATACGGTGGATTATGTCCTCATCAATCTATCAATTACTTTGGATGATAGATCCTAGATACTTAAAACACTCCTTTTATGATATAAAATTTGAACCAATATTTATCTCCATATTGGTATCCACCCTATGTCCTGAAAAGTTACATTCTACGTACTCAGTCTTAGTCTTACTCAATTTAAAGCCTTTTGACTCTAATGCTTTTCTCCAAAGTTTAAGCTTGACATTGACACCCTCTTTTGTCTCATCCACTAAAACAATACCATCAGCAAACAACATACACCAAGACACATCCTCTTAGATATTCTTTGCGAGCTCATCCATGACTATTGTAAACAAAAAGGGACTCAAAGAGGAGACTTAGTGTAGCCAATATCAATAGAGAAATGCTCTGTATCACCTCTTATCATCCTTACTCTAGTTTTTACAAGTTCATACATATCCCTAATAACTCGTATACAAGTTATAGGACTTGCCTTAGCTTCTAAACATCTCCATATGATTTCCCTAGATACCTTATCATACAACTTCTCTAATCAATAAAAATCATGTGTATGTTATGTTGTATTTCCTTGTAATATTCCATTACTCTTTTAGAGAGATGTAAAGTTTTTATCGTGGGCTTTGTTAGCATAAAGTCAAACTGGTTTTTTGAGATAAAACTTCCTTTCTCACTCTCATCTCAATCATCTTCTCTCATAACTTCATGGTGTTATTAAGTAATTAATTAATGTCTCTATAGTTGTTATAGTTTTAGATGTCCTCTTTAATTTTGTATAAAAGGATTGATAAACTACATCTTTACTCATTACAATAAAGCAATGAAAAAAATTCACGATTTATAATTCATTTATGATATTAGAGTCTACGAGCTAATTTTTCTTACTATATACTTTTTTTCGCAGCAAAACATATTACCCACATTCATCCTTAACCCTAAACCAAAAACATTTGATGACAGCAACAAGTTGCACACACACTCAACACATTACCTGTCATCCACAATATCAATTTCCTAATTATACAATTAGATGCATCAAACTATCTTATTTGGTGAAATCAAATTTAAGCAATCTTTAAAACAACTGATCTCCTTGGTTGATGGAATAACTCCCAAAATAGTTATATTGGATGATGATCCTGTCTCCAAAATTTGTTAAATGGCAAAAAATTGGCCAACTAGTTATTGCTTCTTTACAGCTTCCCTCTTCACGTCCACTGCCCAGCTTACATTTTCTCACCACACAACGCATGATATTTGAGTTGGACTGAAATAACATTTCATACAACAATCCATCTAGGGATGGCAAGCTCGATCCTGATGTGCCTGAGTTAGCTCTAATTGAGACCAAGCCTAACTCAACTAGACCTAATTTTTCAATTAAAAATGCTTATAGAACCATGCTTAAGGTGAAAACTCCATACCTTAAAGAAAGGATCCACATTGATCACTAACTATCTCTCCACCATCTCCCATACTACTAACAAGCTGGTTTCCATTAGAGGCACCATTTATAACAACGATCTTATGCTTTTCACTCTTAATGGCTTGCCCTCAAACTAAAATCGTTTATCACTACTATAAAGCATTGCAAAACACCTATCTCCTTCGATAAACTACGAGCGAAGCTACTCATCCATGAGCAGCATCTTTAGTCTTACCATAAACATAATCCCTCTGCTATAGCTAGTGTAGTGATCACCTCTTCTTACACCAGCCACCATACCACTAGAGAGAATGATAGCAACAATGATCAAAGAGGCTAATGCTTTTGGCCCTCAAATAAGCCTAATTTTCTTAGTTCGGGCTTTTCCTCCAATGGGTTGATGGACTCTACTAATAGCCCAAATAGGATAATATCCTTTTTTGGGCCAATTTCCTCAAATGGACCAATTTTTTCCCTTGACCCATCCACCAACCAGATTCCCCACTCAACCCATTACTTTTCTTAGACCTAGACCAATAAATGATTCTCTTTTCCCTGCTCTAATTACAATAACAAACCATCATCTCAATGCCAAATTTGTTTTAAATAGGGACATATTGTAGCCCAATGTCATTTTCGATACCCTAAATCCCAAAACCATCCTTTCAAACTTTCAACCGATTACAAAACTCTTCCTATAACCTTTACTACCTTAAACATTCAAAATCCTTCTAAAAATTCCAAATTCTCTTTGAGCACTCTCATCGAATTTCTATCTGATACTAGTACTACCAATCATATAACACCCAATCCTCAACTTATAGAATCTGAAACACTATACAACGGTCCAATTCAAGTGATTGTTAGCAACGATCACATACTTCCTATTTCTTTTACTAGTAATTTTACTCTTTATACTCCACTCCATCCACTTCATTTTACTAATGTTTTAGTTGTTCCTCAACATACTACTAATCTGCTCTCGATTGAAAAATTTATCAAAGACAATTCATGTCTCAACGAGTTTAACCTATTTGCCCATGTTGTAAAGGATCTTACCACTAAAACACTACTCATCGTCGATTCCGTCCATAATAATCTCTATCTTATGAAAATTCTTTTGCATTTTAGAAATCATGTCAACTTCACTATCACTCCTGCTCCACCCTTTGGCATCAATGCCTTGGTCATCCCTGTTCAGCAACAGTTTTTAGTTTGTCACATCTTTTTTCTTTACCATCCAATTTAAAAAATAAATGTATCTCTTGTCTTAAAGGAAAAAAAAGTACTAGACTTCTATTTCAGTTAACTTCTTGTGCCTCCACTAATCCTTTACAACTTCTTTATTGTGATATTTAAGGACCTTCTCCCTTTCTCTCTATTTTTGGCTTTCATTATTTTATTATCTTTGTTAATGATTTCAGTCGTTAAACATGGATATTTTTCTTAATTCTAAAATCTCATGCTCTCTCTCACTTTCAAAATTTTAAATCAATAGTTGAAGATCTTTTTTCTACCACTGCTAAAACCTGTCAATGTGATAGTGTTTTTGAACTCATCAAATATTCCTTTACTTACTTTCTTACTTCTCACGACAACACATATCGTATCTCTTTTCCTATTACTCCACAACAAAATGGCCTTGTTGAGCAAAAGATTCTTCACATTATTGATAGTAGTCTTACTCTTCTTATTCGTGTCTCTCTTATTAAATCATTTTGGTATGATGCATCTTTTCACTGCTATTTACTTTATTAATCTTTTACCACCCCTATTAGTCACTATAAATCACCTCATGAGTTGCTCTTTTTCAACAAACCTAACTTATCTTATCTTCGTGTTTTTAGATGTGCTTGTTTTTCCATTTTAGTCCTTTTTGTTTCAAAAAACTTACCCCCAAGTCTACTAAATGTGTTTCTCTTTGATATTCCTCTTTATAAGTATACTTTATATTGTGGATGATTTTATGAAAATTATTCAATTTAAGATCTTGTATCTTATGTTATATTTATGCACAATGAGGATTTAATTTTGATAATTGAACTCTCGTCTGATATACAACATGTCATTGGACGCCAAAGTATTCCCGTAATTAATTTATAGCAAAAAACGTGCAATTTGAACTTCAAAGTTTTTATCATAATACATATTGAACTTTAATATTTCAGAGCGTTTAAATTCAATTCTAACATTTTTTTAAAACATTCAAAATAGACCCTCAATAGATAGAAAATTTAATGGGATCAAACTTTTGTCAGTTGCGTAAAGTATATTTTACAAATTTATTAATGGATCTCATGCCAGAGTTTAGGATACCGTTCCGTATCGGACCAAAATTGGTATGAAATAGAAGGTCAGTTGTACTGGGTTTAAATACCGGTTGGTATCGGTACCAGTACCGGCCAAAAAATTTTAAAAAATAGAGTGACTTTTTTTTTCAAAATTTTCAAAATTTTTAAACTCTCCCTCTTTCCCTCCCACCTCTCATTCCCCCCTCTTTTTTAAAAGTTTTTTTAATTAGTTATTTCATTTACTTCAACTTTTAAAATTATTGTAAAATTTTAATTTTTGTTTTTAAAATAAAAATAAATATTTTTATTACTAATAATAATTATAAATTAAATAAATTATTTTTATTTAAATTTATTTAAATATTTTATATAATATTTATTAATAAAGTATTAATAAAAATATTTTATTTGTTAAAATAAATAATTTAACAATATTATTTATAAAATAATATTTATATTAAATATTTTTAATTATTAAATCAAAATTTATTTGTTTATATATTTTAAAATTTTAAAATTAATTATATTTATTAATAATTATTAAATTAATTTTATAAATTAAGTTAAAATTGTGATTATTATTTATTATTATGATTTTTTGAGACATGGTTAAAAATATACAGTCCAACTGTATAACTTGACAATGAATTATTTTGTAATTTTAAAAAAATTCATGAACTATTTCATAAATTTAAAAAATTACACGAAATGGTACCCGGTATTAACTAGTACTGATACACTACTGTACCAGAACATAATCAGGTACCAAGTTCAATACGGTATTCGTAACATTGTCTTATGCTATTAGTAGACTATTTTATGTCATTTAGGCCCCATCAATTTATTTAAATAATGAATTACTTGTATTTACTAAAATAAATAAATATAACAAAGTGTTAAAAAAATTTAACCCGGCTAAGCGTTCTAAAAGATTAAAGTATAAATTATATTTTAATGAAAAATTTGAAGATGAAATTACGCATTTGGTCGCTAATTTATTGACATTAATGTGGGAAGTATTATTTAATAATTGTATTGAAAGATATGAACGAGCCTATTACAAAATTCTGGAATCCAGATCCTTTGTCCAATATTACTCTGTCTTATTCTGTCTCATGAAATCTCAGTCATTTATGTTGCGGGACCTACGTGAGACCCATGCGGTCTCACATAAATAAATAGCTGAAATTTATTGGACATAATAAGACACTATAATATTGGACAGAAGATCTGAACTTAAAATTACGATCTTAGCAAGTATGATTTGAATTTGTAATAAAACTTTCTACTTATTCTTATTAGTGAAGTGCGCTCACCAACACTTAAGAGATTACTAATACTTCCATTCCCTTGGACGATACAAAGCTTCCCATTATTCATAGAGCTGGGGACACAAGAGCTTCCCATTATTCATAGAGCTGGGGACGCAAGCGTGGTGCGATAAGAACATCAAGTGGGGTAGCTTTCATGTTGGTCAGTCCTGTACTCTCCGACATATCAACAAGTGCACTTCCTGGAGTCGAGTACTCGAATGCTTGCAAGTAAGTAGCCAATACCAGGTGAAGCATTTGAAGTCCAAACGATATTCCAGGACACACTCTTCGACCACTTCCAAATGGCATCAGCTCATAATTGTGTCCCCTCACATCAACATCCTTATGTGTTGTCAGAAACCTTTCAGGCTTGAACTCCAACGGATCTTCCCACACTCTCGGGTCTCTGTGAATCATCCAGAGGTTCACCATCAACCATGTGCCTCTCGAAACATGGTAGCCACCGACGGTGCAGTCTTCGATGAACTCGCGTGGCGCTGAGAGCGGTGCAGGTGGGTGTAATCTCAGTGTTTCCTTCACTATGGCTTGCATATAGACCATGTTGCTAATATCAGAGTCTGTCACTCCTCGCTCTCTTCCAACGTAATGGTCTAGTTCTTCTTGTGCCTTTTTTAGTACATGTGGGTTGTTTAACAATTCTGAGAAAGCCCATACCAATGAAACCAAGGAATTGTAACTGCCACCTGCAATCAAATTCTGTACAAAAGACATACTATGTTATATCGAGCTAGTGGTTAGAAATTCTGATTCAAGAGGAGACAAGATTTCAGTTTTTATTGGAGGAGACAAGACACAGCTTGTCCTTGCCCTGTCTTGTTAGTGAGTGAGTCATCATGAAGCCTACTTTCTATGTGTTGATCACAGATAATGTACAGATAAGTAGGGTTTCTGTTGTATTGGTTATACATAACCTACGAGTTTTTATATAACTAACCTACCAAGGATGTGGACTTGGTGATTATATCAGGATCAATGCCTCCAAGAGCTTTACCATCGAGAACACAGAGCATAACATCCATGAAATCTTGCGCTTCTTGGGACTCGCCTAAGGATCTCCGTAGCTTGTGCTCTTCTAACCATTGATCAAGAATACCGTCAAGCTCTTCTGCAACTTTGGTCATGGCTTTCTCGTGTCCACCAACATCAAGCCACCCAAGAAAAGGAACTGCATCCCTTAGAACAAACATGCCCAGATGGTGGAACATGTCCCTCATAGCCTTCTGCCAGTTTTGGACCTCTTCCTCATTTCCCTCGGCATTAGCACCATTGTTTTTCTTTCCAGCAATCATTCTTAGAATCACGTTTAGGGTTAATTCACCAAACCATCGTTTCAGTTCAAGCGATACATGGCTAGACCCATCTTCCCTCGTTGTCCAACGCTTGTACATCTCTTTCACCGACGTCTCCACTTCAGAGATCCTAACATGCTTGAGTAGCTCAAGCCTTCGATTAGAGAGCACCCCGAAAGTAGCTATCTTGCGGATTTCTCGCCAGTAATCACCGAATGGTGCCAAGCCAAACATGGCATAGTTGTAAGTTTGTAACCCAAGTGTTTAGCGGCCACGAATCTGGGACGCGAGGACACGGCCACGTCGTTCATCGTGAAGATCTCTTTGGCTATTTCCCAGTTGCTTACGACCAAAGTTGGGTGTACGCCAATTCGAAACTTAAAGATTGGACCATACCTGTCGGACATGGATCCCAATGTTTTGTAGAGAAGCTTGGGACCTGCTCAGAGTGGAAGGTGACCAATTAGAGGCCATCCACCAGCGGCTTCAGGTGGTCCTCTGTTTTTAGCAGCCTTGGACTTGTTCAGAAGATAGCCGGAACAGATAACTAGGAAAAAAAGACCAGCTATGGCGGTGCTAAACCATCCAAAACTCAAGTCCATGATGTCCAATTTGATGGGACAGATAGCAGACAAGTCGCTTTGTTGACGGTATCGTAAATATATAGATGAGGAATCATCGACTAATTTTATGATATCTTATTTTATTTTTATAAATTTTAACTATTTATTTATATAGGTTCACGTAGGTTTAATATGAATGAACGTGGAACTCGTATAAATGAATAACTAAGATTCATAAAACAGAATAAGACACTATAATAGTGAATAGAAGATCCTGTCCAATAAATAAGATGAGTCCTCTCTTCTACTGTTGTTCATATAAATTGCTCCACAGACTTTGAACATTTCAATCGCCCTTTCAAACTCTGATATGTCAAATGCACTGAATGATCTCAACTCCACTGATTCTGTGCGACATGTTGCTAAGAAAGTTAGATTACGCGGAAGGGAAGAGGACACCCCTCCTCCTGCCTCCGTAATCCTAAGTAAGCCACTCAGTTACAGCGCAGTAGTCCGAATCTAACTCCGGCACTAGTGACTTGGACTGCCCAAAAGAAGAAACCATTGAATTATCAGAAGGAGGCATCTTTATTATCCAAGGCACCTACGGATTGGGCATTGAATTATCTACTCAATTCAAAGTAAAACTTGACCAAGCCTGGGCAAACACAATCATCATCAAATTACTTGGTCGGAAACTAGGTTTCAACATGCTCAAATCCAGACTAGCTACACTGTTAAGTCAATTAAATTGCATATATTTTAGACTTAATTTTGATTGATGTGTGAAATTGGTATCCAAAAATTGATGGAATTGTTTGTTAAATGTTCACAGATGGTGTTCAATACCATAAAGACAAAAACGGATCAAAAAGAGGAAAAAGATGGAAAGAAATCAGAAATTTCCAGATTGGTCGAAATTCAAAGATTAGGCATAGGCACGCCTAAGGACGGAATCTTAAATCTGCAGATTTTCCAAAATTCATTTTCAATTAAAACACAATTGCCCAAGATCTTTCTGCCCTCTTTTCAAGATGTCTTCTACCGAAATTGAAACACCACCTAATCTAAACGAAATCAAATCAAGATAATGGAGAGATTCAATTCAATGAGGGAGCTTATGGTGATTGCTGTACATATATGGTGTTAGGGTTAGAAAGAGGGGCATGTAATCTCCTTAGGCTGCCGCATCTTGATTTCTTATTGTCTACATTATTCAACAGATCATCGTATTCTATTCTCTTGGATTAGGGGCTGCGGCACCTTCTGGTTTGGCTGGCTTTTCTTGTTTTTACGTTCTCTTCACTTTTCCAATAGTAGTATCGTAGGATTAGGGAATCTTTAGTTGTTGCAATTTTCTATTTTCTTGTCTTTAAGTTTCTACACAATTTCACTTGTTATTTTCGTGGTTTTCATTAAAGACCAGTTATGGACACTGTTTCATTTATTGTTTCTTTTGATTTTAATTCAAGTATGAGTGGCTAAATTTTCTTATCTTAGTTGAGGGATCCATGTTACATGTTATTGTGGTGAGATTTTCTGGATATTTTTCATGTTGTTGATGAGCATTGGATAATTTTAGATATGTCTTTTTAATTGAATTTGTTAGTTTCTAGGTGCGCAACTAGAGATTAATTTATTCAATCTCTAGGTTAACAAAATCTGACGTTCAATTTTGGTAACCATAAGCAGCAATTAGGATTAACCCTTCTACGTTAGAGTTGGAAAATTCTAAGAAAATATCCACTTGATTGATTTCATGTCGTACATGTTTATCACTTGTCATTGATTCTCGATTCGTAATGCTATTAGTCAATTTAATTTATGATCGTATCTAGGTTGTTGTCTAATAAGATGGCTAGAATACATGTTTCTGGTCAATACACTTAAGAGAAATTTTGCCTAATGGATGTTCATTAATAATTGTAATTTTGTCAAGGATCCATAATAGCATGGTAACATCGGTGACCGAAACCAAGGTATTTTTTTTCCTATTGAATTTTTAGATTTAATCATTGTTTCAATTTGCAATTTTTTGTTTGAATTCGTAATTTCCATAATCGTAAAATTTTTCGTGGAAACGATATCCGCTTATCGCTACTACATTAATTTGTTTTAACGAGAGTGAAAATCTTTTATATTTGGTTGCAGGCGACAGCATCACCAACTCCCCCTTGGGAACTTTCCCCTATGTAGAAATGACTCCCATCATGGCTTGCCTTGTGCGAAATTGGTGTGGATTGTGTATTGACTTTGAGGGACTGTACCTCGGCTACCAAAGTTTGGATGGCATTTTGGAGTTTGTCGTAGTTGGAGTTGAGGGCCTCTAAGGTTGCTTCCTATCGTTGTTGTGTCACCTCGTGCTTGGATACCATCTCACTAATCTCAGCTCAAAACTTATTGTTGGTCTTTTGTCTAGTCTATATTGGAACGTACGGCTCTGATACCAAATGATAGTGTCTCTTGAAGAAAAGATGATATGCTTGTGAATTAAAAGATAGATAAAGAACAGAATCAATAGGGAGATTGAATTAATTTGTGATATTTCTTAACTTCCCTTTGGTTGGATTACAGTCCTATTTATAGTAGATGTCCTAAAACAACTAAATAACAAAATATCCTTAAATAAGGCAACTAAGCCACGACAAACTTCCTAGAGGAAACAAACTCCTCTTTTATTGGCAACTAATAACAGAAGAACGAAGTAACAACGAAAACAACGAAGACCATTTTCTAAGGTAACCAAAGACCATGCTTTCATTCATGCGCCTACCAGTAACTCCAGCCTTTTACGTTCTCACGTATGACTCTACGCATCCCTATCAGACGGGATCCTCTGTCTAATATTATGGTGTCTTATTTTGTTTCATGAATCTCTGTCATTTATTTATGTAGATCCTGCGTGAACATAAGACCCGCATAAATAAATGGTTGAGATTCATAGGACAGAATAAAACACTATAATATTAGACAGAAGATCCAGACTCCTTACTCGGTAGTCCAAATAGCTTGAGAATTGTCCACCTCCACAACTCTTCAACAAAAAAATTTAAACAGTGTACTCAATGATGAGGTCAAAAGAAACAATGGTTCCACTCCACATGACTCAACATACCAGAGCTCATCTATTAATGTAAAAAAGATACATCAAACCAATACTTTTCGTACATCTAGAACCATATGGATCCAACATTTGGCTATAGCGAATCAGATAGAAGTATTGGAATCAGTTTCTTTTTATGGTTAATGCAAAATTAAAGAGTAGCAAAATGAAAAAAAATAAAAAAGAGCCTTAAAATTTAGGATCAATCAAACAAGCTAGTATACTTGGTGGGAAATCCCAAGAAAAGCAAGAGCTAAAATGAAGTACCAGATTTCGGAGACAAAGTTAAGAGATTTATGTTCACGCGTACGTAGGGATTTTCTCGACAAACTACTTAGCTTGCTCTTTTCCCGATATGTTTAACCTTGATTTCTCATACTTTCTTTAAACCCTCCAAATTCACATTTTGATCCTCCTGTCGGTTAAATTTACTGATCTGAATGTTAAAACCCTTGAAAACAACCAAATTTCACCAAGGATTTTACATTGACCATGGTGATGTTTGTTAAATAAATTTCATAAAATTGTTGCAACAAAAAGGGACATATCTTTATTAAAATTTATAATCTATATTTTTGTAAAAGAGAAGGCAATGATGTTCTAAGAAAAAAAAAGGTCTAATAATGACAATATTGATATATGATCAATTTAAATTTTGTACTGTACAAGCTGGTACGTGAAATACTAGTTACTACTGTAAATTTAAAAAAATTAGAGGATTGAAATGCAAAAAAAAAACTAACAAAATTATTCATTTGTTTTCTCAAACCCATTCAGCTATTCCCCCTACCCGTCGCAACTCTTCTGCTCCTCTCCCCCACTAGTCACCAATCCCAAACCCATCAACGCAATCGCTAATCACCACTAGTTGTCAATCGCATCAGTCATTGCCATTTGCCAGTCGCACCAGCCATTTGCTAGTCAAGCCAACCACTCGCTAGTCACCATTTGCTGCCAGTGATCACCCTCTTGTGTTGTGTTTGTATTCTAAAAAGTGTTGTGACTTGTCACTTGTGAGCTTAAGTTAAGGTTGCATTTTGCTAGTGTATATGTATACGAAACCTTGTGTATCTGTGTGTGATTACTTGTATTGTAGGCTTATGGACTTGTGGATGTGATGTATCATCTATCATGGATGAACTGTGAAATGTGAAATGTGAAGTTGTGATTGTGGAATAGTGAAATAGAAGTTTGGATTTATGTAATTCATAAAAATTACCATAGTGTTCGCTTGAAAATTAGAATCGGTTGTGTTTCGGACTTTTTGTGATGATTAGGAACTAGAATTTTTAGTTAGAATACAAATTTATGTTTGAGGTTATTCATTTATTATCTGAAATTTAGAATTTAATTATGAATTTAAGATTGTTTTTGTCTGAAATTTGAGATTGAGGTACATTGAAATTTGAATAAAATATTAGTGTTTATTATAAATTGAGTTATATATTTTAAATTAAATTTTGTAATCATTAAAATAGATTAGTTAATTTATGGTTGAATTATATGAATAGTAATTATACAAATTGAATTATAGTTGTGAGTTTATGCCTATGATTGGATTATTTAATCAAATAATTATAAAAATTAAGTTATAGTTAAAAGTTTATAGTTGAATCACATAATTATACAAAATAGGTTATAGTTGTAAGTTTATGTTTAAATTATATAATCACAAAAAATGAGTAATATTTGTAATTTTATGGTTGAATTATGTGATTATACAAATTTAATTATAGATGTGAGTTTATTGTTGAATTATATAATAACACAAAATGAGTTTTAGTTGTGACTTGTAAGTTTATGATTGAATTATATAATCATACTAAATAGGTTATAGTTGTGAGTTTATTTTTGAATTATGTAATTACACAAAATAGTTTATAGTTGTGATCTTATGTTTGAATTATGTAATCGAATAAAATGAATTATAGTTATGAAAGAGTAACACTCAATTTATATCTTTGATGTTACGGTTTAGAAAGAAACATAAGTTATTAAGAAACTATTATTTGATATATTTCTTCATTTTTTTACACAACTTTATTCTGATATGAAGTTATTAAGTTAATATTGATATATGACTTCATGCATGTTTATAAATAAATAGAAAGAAGTTCAAATACTCCTGATAATTCAACTAATTCAACAAGATTCAATAATTCAGTTTGAGCTCATGCTGAATTGGTTATTAGAATGAAGAACCATATCATTTGTTTGTTTCATAACAAAAATTTGAAAGGCACATAAATCACCATATTAAAAAAGCATTTAGTTAAGGTCAAGGTCATGTGAAGCCTTGTAAAAAAAGTGAGTCATGATGTAAAATGTCAAATAAAAACTTTGCTTGAAGAATGTCAACATAAGAAGGATAGAAGACAAAGATTGAACAACAAAATTGGTAGTGAACATTCTTTTGTTGGTAGTCCGAATGATAGTAAGAATGTTGAAGGTGGTATTTTTCTCACCCAACAATAAGGAATGCTACACCTGATGTTAGGAAAAGAAGAAGACAAGTATCTAATTTTTTTGCACTGCGGACAACTCCTAGAGCTTGGCCTTCAATCTATAGTGCCTTACAATATAGAGAAGTAGCTTATAATGTGGATATGACAATGACTAAATGGTCGTATGATTCAGATGTAACATTCAATATTGTCATATCATATTAGTATCAGTCTATGGTAAATATTATTACCCCTTAGAGTCTATGCTATAAAGTTCCTTCAATTAATGACTATAGAGGTAAACTTCTGAGTAACTATGTTTATGAAATGGAAAGTTATTTGAATGAAAGAAGAATGACTTGGGTACTTTTTGGCATTCAATCATATGTGATAGTTGGACAAATAAAAGATATGAATTTATTATTAATTTATTTAGATTATTCTATAAAGGAGACAACATTTTTGAAGTCTATTGATGAATCTAGACTTGTTAGAAATGCTAACACTCTATTTCAGATATTTGATAAAGATGTGAATAAAGTTGAGTCAGAAAATATTATTCAATTCAATATTGACAATAATTCTGCTTATAAAGCAATTGGAAGAAGATTGCAAAGCAGGTATAATTCTTTTTATTAGACTCCTTGCACTACACATTGTATTGACTTGATGTTGAAAAATATAAGATATACTAAACATTTTCTTATTATTAATGAGAAAGATGATCAAGTTCATTTACATTCATACATTAGTCTTGAATTTAATAATAAAAAATTTCAAAAATGGTAAGAATTAGTATCGTTTTGCTATTACAAGGTATGCAACTATTTTATCATATCAATGGGTGGGCCACGGGATAAAAGTGGTTGACTAGCCCAGCTCATGGCCGACCGTAACTTCTAAAATGATGTTATTTTTAATACATTTTTAAAAAAATATAAAATAAGTTAAGTCATTTTTTATTTTTTTAAAAAATATAAGATAGGACCAGTTGGCTTGACCCGCCTATAGTAGCCTATGGACGGCCAACCATCTAACTCGTGGTCAACCAAGACCGAGCTAAAAGCGACCCGAGTCAGACTCGACCCAACTCATTGACATCACCAATCGTAGACAACAAAATGAAGTCATTATCACTGACGCTGTCTTATATAATAATATCTAGTATATATGATATGATGTTTCCTTTCTTCTGGTTAGCATCGCAGGCAGTCGCAGCATCTAGTCACAGCTTTTATGTGAATTTGTTATTTTTGTAAATTCCAAAAAGATATAATCCATCATTTTTCTGTATCTTACGACTTGTAAAATTCCCATTTCTTCTATTTCTCTTATTACCATATAATCTGAAATCTCCTTTATTTCCTTGCAAAAACAATCGTCTCATGTTTGAAGATCAATGTTTCAGCCAACCAAAAACAGTAATGATATTCGGGATGGATATCTTCTTTCATTCTAAGAAAGCATTACTTAGTTTTTTCTAAAGATAATTTTATTTATCCTTGAGTTCAGAAAATTCCTACTTAATAACTACCGAGAGACAACAATTGTGGTCACCTTATAATTATGCAAGGTCATAGCACCAATGTGCAGAGCCGCATTAATTAGTTGTGACCCAATTTTGCTGAACATGTTAACTTTGAGTTAAAATCACGTTTATCTCCTGCTATGTTTGCTGAAAAGAAACAGCTCCTACTATTCTAAACAAATGCAAATTTATGCCAATTGGACTAGGATATCCTGACTCAGAAATTCGCACTGGCATCAGACATGACAATGGAAATATTAGCCATCCAACATGCCAAAATTGATTTCTCCAGTTTCCCCGTTACGCTGGAAGTAAGAATACACCCTGTCCCTTGCTCTTAAAATGGAAATTTTAGCCATCCAACATGCCAAAATTGATTTCTCCAGTGTCCCTGTTACACAGGAAGTAAGAATTCATCCTCTCCCTTGCTCTCAACGACATAAAGATATTTCATGATCACCAAGCTGTTTTCACAACTTGAGGCAATGATTTGAAAAGGACTGCTGATGGCCTCCGCACAGTATGGTTGAGTAGGATCATGAGTGTCAAAAGTGTTAACGCCCCGGCCTGATGTGCAGTGCCAAGCGATACCGGTACATATGATAGAAGTGTAGATATCCCTAAAGTAACCTGCATCAATAAAAAACAACGCATTTTTCACCTCCTTAAAAAGATATGCCATGTAACAAGCATGTGCTGAGCAAGTAATCACCTGAAGAGTAGCCATGCCAATTGTACTTCCAATCAACGTTCGAACTGCAGGATGTATATCCAACTTTCTTGTGGAACACCACAAGGCCCCAATCGACATTAGGGTTGTAATTGCAAGAATGCGATGGTCAAGCTGCAGTAAAAGCTTCAGAACATTTTTCAAAACAAGGAAATGACTCGCTAGATTTCCTTTTTCTTTAACCTATCAAATGCCCAATAGCCATCTCTGCCACTCATTTAGTTTAGCAAATGATTGTATGTTAAACTGTGCAACCGCTAGAATCAAGCTAATTTATTGTTCAAGTTTTTAACAAGTTTATCTCTTTTACTTCATTACTAGTGTATTCTCATTCATCATTCTTGCATGGATACGTAATTTCTAAGCAAGGTCCTCTACTAGTTTCTTCCTCAATGTCTCCCTCAATTATTCTAATTGCTTAAAATACTTGATAGAAATGTCAGATTATGAAAGTATGGATAACCTGCACTGTTGAAGTATTCTCGAAGAAATTCCGGATCAATGGCTTCATATCAAATACATCATCCGGTATCCACGCATCACCCATCTTTGGAAAGGTATTATATGCCCGACCCTGCAATGAGCCATGCAGCCATGATCAAATTTGTCTGTAAGCATCCTGCAGAAATATCGCACTATTGCCTTCTGGTAAAAGGAGAAAAGTGAGAGCTAAACTGTTTACATACAGCATCATTTCCAGCGACAAATGCTCCTGAGATTGCAGTAATGCCAACAATTATGGTTACAGGAAGGGCAAATCTTTTCACTTTTGCCGCCCCCTGAACCCAAGTTACTGACTCAGCAGGTGGTTCTGGCATCATAACAGAAAGAGCAGTCCACAAAAGGCCACTATAAATAACAAATGCTGAAGTAAGATGAGCTGCAAGCCGGTATGGGCTTACTCTTGGTTGAGTATACTCAGAAGCAGGTTCCTAGAGAAGAAAAAATGTAAATTTCAAATACTTGCTATGGAAACAGAAGAGAAAAAGGTGGAAAAGCAACACTAAGTTGCTTATACCTCTAAGCCACTTCTAACCATCCACCAGCCAATCAGGCCCTGCCCAGCACCAAGTGCAAAAAGAGCAGAAAGTTGTAATCCAAGACGTAAGGTTATATACCTCTTGCGTAGAAAGTATGAAAATGGCAAAGCAAACATGATACCAAGTGCCCTTCCCCACATTCGATGTGCATACTCCATCCAGTAAATAAATTTGAAATCCTCAAGACTCATCCCTTTATTTACTCTGCAAAAATTCAAGCAGGAAATAAAGCTACTTCACAGTGCTTCTCATGTAATCAGTACTACTTGGAGAAGCTATTGTAACTAGCTTAATTCGGAATGGTTTCTCTTTAGCTTACTGCTTATATTCAGGGGACTGTTTATATTTTTCAAACTCCTCTAACCACTCCTCATCTGAAAGAGGTGGAAGACTGCCGGTAAATTTCCAGTTAGTCATTGAAAGGCCAGAGCGAGTTAATCGTGTGACACCGCCAAGTACCACCATGCTAAAAACCCATGCAGCAGAACCAAGAAGCCATATTCCAACCATCTTCTGAGCACGAGGTCCACCTGCTACAAGTTGTTTCAATCCCTCCTTGCTTTCTTTGCCAACAGATACTGACCTGGATATATTCCATATGAAAGGCCGTCGATGACCCTAAAACAACATTAGGATCATAGTTTAACCTCTAGATAATGAATCTTTTACTAGATAGTTACCAGAGATTAACAGTCAACATAACCATCAGTACCAGGCGTCAGTTAACCCATCAAACTGTGATGCATTGGTTGTTGAAGAGATTTACAAACATTTTAAAGAAGAAAAAAGAGTAAATTCAGACTTGTCAAATGTAAAATTCTAGTATCACCAAAACATTTAACAATTTCTTTTAGCAATGTTCTGCTCAAATGCATGGAAAAATCATCTCAGAGATGAACCAAAGAATGGCCATTACACTTTCATTTTGTACAGATAGACATGCTTTCAATAAATAAAATGCAGAAACCAGAAAATGAATCTAATGAGTCGATAAGCAAACCAATGAGTAATAATTCAAAGTGAATAAAACAAGCAAATGAACAAGATATCGGATAGAACGAATTTCCAGGGTGACCTTGAAAACACAAACTTTCAGGCACGGAAATGGTTAAACAACTAAGAACTAGACACTTAATCAAAGAGATTACAGAAGCCCAATACAAGAGTAGAATCAAATAATATATGAAAACTCGACGCGCACTTATATTTGATGAATAAAGCAAAATAGAAATAAAAAGAATGAGACTTGGAAGCTGAAAAAAGAAACTCAAGAAGCAGAAGCAAAAAACTTACTGTGGGGAGAGTTTTAGTTATGAAAGCATAAAAGAAGGATCTTGATCTCGACGGGTGTTCAATCACATCCTTAAGCACGGTAGTTCTGCCTCCAAAATTAGGCAGCACTTTGTTGGATACTCCATTATTGGTTCTCTTCACAATCGACGACAACACTAGCCTTCGAAACATCTACTCGCAGAAGGGATGAATATCGCACCGTTATGGCCGGTACTATTCAGTGGTTGGAAAATGATATCAAAGTATCTCGTACCGAACAGCAGTACTAGGTGGCACCGGTCGAAACTGTGATATCGAATGGTACCGGTCGGAATCCGCAATACTGATAAGGTATCCGTCTAAAGGAAGTGCGTCACAGCGAGTTCGTGGGTGTTTGAGAGGGGGTAAATGGGTTTAAGCGTTTTGGAGGACTTAAGAAGCAAAGAAGTATTTTGTACATAATTACGAGACTTGAAGAAGAAAAAGTGTTTGGATGATTTGGGCCTGATATGCTATTGCTCTCTCTCACACCAGTCTTCACTTCTGCTCCCCCAAAAAGCTTTCAGTTTTAATGTTCCACTATGACGGTGGGCTTTGGTAAAGTGCCGAAGTTCTTAACAAGAAGGGTTCAAAAGTCAAAACTTTAAGGGTTTGTTATGTTTTTTCTTCACAAATTATAATTAATATGAAAAAAGTTCAAAGCATCTCTTAAATTTACTTCACAGATAAGTTTAATTAAATATTTGATTTCATTCTTAACATATTATAATATAATTTCTGAGATTAATTATAATTTTAAAAAATTATATAAAGTAGTGTTCGCTGGCTACTAAATTTCCGATACGGTATTGTGAATGAGGTAAGTTTAACAAAAGAAAGACAAAAAAAAATCTGATTTGAATAACATTGCAACATGGTTGACCGAGTGCTGTCTGGAATCTCAAGACCATAAAAAAGAGAAAGTAAGTGAGCTTGAGCTCCATCTATTTTGTAGAAGTAACCAAGCAATGTTGTTTTCCATTTTCTGGTTCTCTTTTCGTTGTTTAGTTGGCGAGAAACGCGAAGGAAAAGAGAATTTATGGTGGGCTTTTGTATAATGTTATACAAGATTTTACTGAACCGATGTCACTTAACCTTTGACACTATTCTTTGTCCTTATTATCTATAAAAAAAATTCACATGCAATAGTATGACTGTCTCGTATTAATATGGACACAAGATTTTCTCAATTAATTTTTAATAATAATGAAACATAATAAACAATTTAAGTGATTAAACAAAATTCAATATAAACAAGAACATTTGAGAAAGAACAGAGAAACAACTCCCTTATAGATTTAGTTCCACCGAAACAAGTCTGAAAGTTGTCATCACAAACTATGGGTTGATCCACGCAAACACTGGTATTAATTCACAACTGCAGGATGAAGACGCCAGGTATAACAACCCATGCAAATAACCCAACTTTCCTTCAGCCTACAACAGCACCTTCCAAAATGATGGTCACGCACAAAGCAGCACACCTTTGACTTTGTCAAATTCTCTTCACACACAAGCCTCCCAAAAAAACAATCTCACAAAATATTACCATGTGTGTTGCAAAAAGGAGAAAAACACAGTGATCCACGCAGTAAGACAGAAACTTGAAATTTCACGCCAACATCCACCAAGAAGAGAATCCTAGATCACTCATATATTTACCTCAATTAGAAGTTAGTCATAAACTCACGTTTTACAGCAATTTACCAAAAAGAAGATTAATAGTTCAGCAACGTAGACACATCCAAAAACAAGATAATCTCATCATACAAGAAGTCTTCACATCATATGATCTCATCAATTCTATATCTTTTACAAGATTAGGTATTTATCTAAGTCAAGTCCAATGTATCTTCTACCTTATCTTGATTTGAATTTGAAGTCTTTCATTATCTTGGAGATCTAATTATCAAAAATGTCAAAATTAAATAATAAGATATATATCATATATCTTAACAATTTTTCTCTTTTTGACATTTTTGTCACAAATAGGAAACTCCCCTTAAATGAAATAATTGGACATATAATTCACATGAGAAAAGAAACCCCCTTAATCCAACATCCATTAAATTCTTCAAGTTCAAGAAACATTCAAAGAAACAATAATGAACAATTATCTAATCATCTAAATTTCTTCCCCTTGAGACAAAAAGATGTCAAAAAGCAAGACTAATAGTCACGAAGATACCTTAAAATCTCCCCCTGAATAGAACAATCACTAAAAACAATATGATGCCTCCCCCTTAGGACAAAACAATGTCAAAACTAGAATCCTTTAATGTGATCAATCTTAGCGAATAAAGAAACATAAGAATCACTTCAATTTTATTTTCATAAGACTGATCAAATTCATAAACCCCATCGTCAATCATAGCCTCATGTATATATCAATCAACTGAACCTTAGAAAACCATAAATAAAAACCCAGAAAGCCTAAACGATAACTCCTTCGAACATCTTTTTTTTAATAAATAACATCAAACTATACTTTAAAAATATAAAGCATAAACAGTTCTTGTGTCCCTTGAAGAAATTCAAACCTCGGCTTATTCCTTGTCATATTATCTCGGTCATCAACAGTCTGATTGATTTATTTATCTGAAGTAACAGACTTATCCTTAATCTAAATAGTTTCTTCAAAAGCAGTAACTAACTGTGAATCTAGACAATTTCTTATTTTTCCTTCACTACGTCTTTATGCTTGTACTTGACCCTTTCTAACCCAAAAGTACTTCGGTAACATTGGTTGTTGCTGGAAATTTAATGGAGAGTGTCTAGATTTTCGGTTTTGACCCTTTTGAAACATCATTTTTAAGAACTTGTAACATTTCAGTCTTATGTGCCCAACTACTCCACAAAAGTGACATATAGGTATGAAACTTCGACTTTTCTTTAAGATTTCTCCTTGGATAGATCTGGTGGCACCAATTTTCTTATCATTCGACTTGGAATATTCACCTTTATAGCCAACGCCTTGAAGATCTCCTTTAGTCTTATTAATTTCCAATAACTTTTCTAGCTTTTCGATACCTCCATTTAACATTCTTATTCCCTTTTTGTACTGACCAGCTTTAACTTTGTTTCATTAAGCTCATCTATTATAGATAACAACTTCTTCTCAAGGTCTTGAATGGTGTTCTTCATGGTAGAGTTTTCCTCCTTCAACTTCTTATTTTTCTTACATGTTTGGACCCATTTTACATACATTAACTCATAGGCTTCATAAATGCCTTCCTTTTTATCATCTGAAGTACTGTCATCACTGTCATAATCTAAGATTGAGCTTTAAGCATATTTGTCTACATTTTCCCAGAATTTTTTGATTTACTCACGTTTTTGTCATCGGTTACTTCCTTCTTGGTTGTTGTAAAGCAAGTAACCGGACTTTTATTTTATAAAGCAACTAATGCAACACTATTCATAGCTTCTTCTTCTTCACTACCATACTCACTTCTAGATTCATTCTCACTCCAAGTGCTTGTATAGGACTTCCCTTTTCTCTTCTTTAAGGTTTTAGCACATTCCGCTTGCACATGTTCGAAGTCTTGACACTCATTACATTAAATTTTCTTCACTTTTCTTTCACCCTTTTGAGTTTTTCCTTATTGTTTGAAATTACTATTTGATGAGCTCCCTTCTCTTATAGCCGTAATTGTGAAAAAAGGATCTGCACTGACTTGATGTACTAAGTTCTGATTCAGTGACCCTCTCTGATACCAATTGAAAGAACCGTAGGGGTGTAGTA
This sequence comes from Erythroxylum mucronatum, assembly GCA_027563825.1. Lineage (NCBI taxonomy): Eukaryota > Viridiplantae > Streptophyta > Magnoliopsida > Malpighiales > Erythroxylaceae > Erythroxylum > Erythroxylum mucronatum. Next base: position 1,814,132 of record JAOSBP010000002.1, on the reverse strand, counting down.
GAGGTTTTGCAAACTTTTAGATTTTTCCGCAGTCGTTTCTAGCACAATCAAAAACTAAAAAAATTAAACACACAAATATAAATTAACACTGAGATTTGGTAAGGCTATTTCGTACACCTTACCTACGTCTGCAGGGCTCTCACCTGGCTTAGTACTGTCACTAAAGACAATAATTTTATATAAGGCTTTACTGAGCTGACACCACTCAACCCTTGATACTATCCCTCGTCTTCACTACCCGTGAAAGAATTTTACATCCAATAGTACGATCGCCTCGTACTAACCTCAATAGAGAATTTTTCTCAACAATCTTATAACGAAAGAACATAAAAAATAACTCAAGTGATTAAACAAAATTCAACACAAATAAAACTATTTGAAATAAAAAGCAAGTCCCTTAAATATACCACTTCATCAACGAAAGAACGGGAAGTTATCAACCAAGAAATCTGCTATGAATTTTTGATATAGTCGCTGAAATATCTCACGCACAACAGCCACAAAACCTCTTAAATCAACAAACATTTCATCACCAAAATATTAACCCAATAAAGTTGCAACAATCACAACAACTGCTAAATTTTTTAGCACAAACCACAATAAAGATGGCAGCTACAAAGTCACGAAAACTTTCGAAATTTTTGCATAACAATACCAAAACGACAACCACAAAATTACGTAATCCCTTAATAGAAAAACTCAGCAATACCTAGAAAAGCCAGCTGCCCAATTGCTCTTAATGGACATTCAAAACAGAGGAAAACACAGCCCCCAAAAATCACTCAAAATCAACAATCACACAGCCCTTTACTTGTTCTTCAAAAACAAAAGAATATGAAACTGTTGAATAAACATATAATATCCACAAAAACCCTTCACGTTTTCGGCAATCATCAAAAAGAACATCAATAGAACATCCCCATATACAAGAACAAAGTCTTAGATTGCATAAAGAAAATCATTTGGAAGATAGTCACTAACCAAACCTATATGGAAATCATCTCCTATATGGCAATGATGTATTTATGGCAATTAAAAAAAGAACCTTGACAGTCCACGACTGTAGGCACATCCAAGAACAAGGTACTCACGTCATGCAAGAAGTCTTCACATAGTATAATTCTTCATTCATCACACCTTTTGGTCATGTGATGCACATCCACATCTTTTACAAGATTAGGTCTTTATCCAAGTCAAACTCATTGTATCTTCCACCTTATCTTTATTTGAATTTAAAGTCTTTCATTATCTTAGATATCTAATTACCAAAAATGTCAAAATTAAATAATAAGATATATATCATATATCTTAACAGAAATAATCATTAAATTTTTCATATTTTTCATAACTTAAGTGTATTAATTCTTTCCCGTAGAACTTGTTTAATTTGACAAAAGTAAAAGATGGGTTCTTATAAGCAAGGAAAGATTAAGGGAATAATTATATATGACATGTAGTCCCTCTCCTTGTAGCTCCCCAAGCATGGATTATGGAATGTTGAAAGATGGAATCACCCCTATTGAGTTAAAGTATCTGAGTTGTAAAGGCCATCTCAGCCTATTTCCTTAAGTATTCACAGTTAGTCTTACGATGCTCTGCTGGTGGTTCTTTTATTAATCTAACTTTAGTCCTTTTTATAGCTTATTAATGTAATTCTTTAATTTGTTTTTTAAAAAACTACTTATCTCTAGTTTATTAATTTTTCCAGCTAAAAACTAGCTGGTACATGGCTTTTAGATTGAATATAGCACACCTTTCACATTTTTTTACATCAAGTACATTCTACGAATTACTATATATGCTGTTGGAAAAATAACGCAAGATCAAATCTTAGCGCAGTGGAAATAATATATTTTTTTATAGAATCAACTTTAACATAATTAAATTAGAAACATAAAACAAGAAATTGACAAAGCTCTACTAACCTGTTTCGATTTCGTGTTACAATTTCCTGTTTCTTTGAATCTGTCAATTCACAAGCCATTCAATCGTCTGGCCTCTAATGGTATCCACAAATCTATTCAGAGAAAATTCAAATCCAATTTGAGAGGAAAAATGGAAGAAGTGCTAGCATCTAATTTTTCTATTTTTTCCTTTTATATGAAAAATCTTTTTTTCATGTTCTTGGATTTAATTAAAATTACAACTAAAGTTAAACTTTAATTATAATTATGAATTAATCCTTATAAGATAAAATATCACATATTGACCTTAAAGTTTCTAAAACTTCTCAATTAAGTCCAACTTAATTCAAATTTCACTTTCTCCTTTATAGACCTTTTATGTGTATCCCATTAGATTCCTAATATATTGACCATCATTATAAATTATAAGTATAATTTATAATTAGAATTAGATAAATTAAAACTCTTTTTAATTTATCTTTAATTCCCTAATTAAATAATTTATAATCACAGATCATGATTGATGTCTAGCAACATGTCATGACCACCCAAATATTCAGAATGTCAAAGTGGTTTGACTTAACCTGTCTATGCATGGCTATGATGTATAAATTAATCATTTCGTCATTTAATATTGCAATTGAAATTAGAGCATGGAATTCGTATCTACTCTAAATAATCCAATCATGTTCATTTTTCTTAATTAGTAAATGATTTATAATTGATATTTGAAAACAACTTTTCCAAACTTCAATTTATTCTGGCCAGAGATTTCCAAAATCATTACTAATCAAGAACAGCAGAATATTCTCCCTAATTACTTTAGAACAACGAATTCTTTATTAATTTACTCAACTATCTCCATATAGTTCATACTATATCCAATAACTACCGAATTGAACTATTCCAAGAGTAGAACATAAGTAGCATTAAAACATAGTAATTCCTACTTGAGATAACTTTGGTAATCTCAAGTCTAAGGATCAATTAGACAACTATCATAATGAGATAATCCACAGACACACAAGTAATATTCCATTTGAGATTCTCATGATTGGGTCAATTCAGTGAACTTTATTCTCTAATAAGCACCAACATGTTTGTTTAAGTGTCTCCACACTTTAATCTATGAGATCGATTACTTTCTTCATAAGAAAGAAACAAATATGTGCTAGTCTAACCATTTCATCAATAACCCGTCTTGATGAAACTATGATTAGGAACATTTTAGGAATAATACAAAATGCAATTCGAATCTCATAATTATAATCACATTATAATTTCTAATTGTATAACTATTATTCTAGGGATTTTATCTTTATGATTAATAATTAAATAATTAACAAATACATAAAGATAAAGAATGTCTTTTATTAAATAAATGAAATATTTATACAACTAAGTATACAACCAAAAATTGGCTGCATGGGCATAAACCAACATTCAATGGGTGCTAATCATATGGAAATCAAATACTTTGCCGGTAAAGAAGAAGTTCATAAATAAAGAGTGTCATTCGAACATATTAGCACTAATCTTATGATAGTAGATTTATTAACAAAAGGATTGACACCGAAGACATTTAATGAACATGTCGAAAGAATGAGCATCATTCGGTACCATGATTGAATAACATGTTATTATTTATGTATTTTATGTATTTGATATTCTGAGCTCATTTATATATATTGTTTATGATATTGTATCTTGTTATTTATTATTAGTATATATACATGAATAGTATTTTAATGGTTCAACAATAATTTCTTTGTAAAAGACAAAGCCTGTTAAAATTCACATAAAAGATGCATAATAGATCATATTAAGTTATGAATTAGTTTTGTGATGCATAGAAGGAAGTATGCCACATTAAAAGATGTACAACTGCTATGAAGCCTATGATCCTCTCCAGTTTTTATTTAATTATAATTAATGTTCTGCCTAAAGAAAATAAAGGGGATTTAAGTTTTATTATATGCATATTATGTTATATTGTTAAACCATGATTAAGTTACATGGGCTAAGTGGGAGATTGTTAGATAATTTCATTATATGGCCCATATATTTTGGTATAATCATTTAATTATATCAAATCCCATTAGTTATTTGAATAAGAGATATTAGGTTTAATTAAAATAAATAATGTGATGTATTTACGTTGATGGAACATAAAAATAAGGATAATGAAAAGAGGTGTCGTTTAAATTTTAAACTGATAACTACTTCCTTTCTCTCTTTACCTATTAAGTTTTTCACGTATCTCTCCATCAAATAATATTAAGAAAATAACGAAACAAAGGCCAAGAGAGAGAAAACAAAATCTAAGAATAACTTGAAGATTATTGGAGATTATCTCAGTATCGAAAATATGATGGGGCAAGTTACGCTTATGTTATTGTTAAAAATTATTAAATTTTAAGATCCTGCAATATATATGTATTTAAATTTACATGATAAAGTTTTTATGTTAGAAAGGTTCCACTAGTTTTATAACTCTGCTCCATAAGAGGTAGTTATTAGTTAGTGGAGATGTCACCGACACCATTCCAGATTGGTTCTGGCTGAATCTGCTGGGGTTGGACGTTGCTATTTGGATCCATGATTCTGTGTGACTTTGGCTGCTGAATATCTGTAAAACAAATAAGGCACGCCGGGGGTTGATTGCCGGCAGGCCCCTCCAACGCTCAAGTTAGTCTTTTTGAGGAGGTTTTGGTTGCTGAGAACAGAGAAAACTAGGGTTGTAATATCATACCTGTATCATGGAAAAATAGTACCTTATATATGGAATACATGCTAGGTTTCGGTCTTTACGTTTGCATGGGAGACTAACACCTGCGAATGGGCTGTGGACGTGTGGACCTGGGCCTGGGCCTTGGCCTGGCACAGCCGACCCAACCATAAGCTCCCCTACTCCTCGAGTCTGATCCAAGAGAAGGGTCGAAGGAGTATATAACGATCGTATAACATGTCTTCGTGGCAGCTCGTGCTGGGCCCGACCGATCAATTGTCGTGATGTAATCTCTCGATCAGGGGTAATGACATGGTGGACCGATCGAGTGTAACGACAAGGCCGATTATTTGGCTGTGGTGACGTGGCAGGTTGATCTGAGACCAATGCGCTATGCGCAATAGCTCCCGCTATGATAGGAGACCGATCGGGCATCCACGTCTAGTGCGCGATAGCTCGGGCTAGAACAAGACGATCGATTGACTCGTGCTAGGACAGGGCGACTGACCGGCTTGCTAAGACAGGGCGATCGATCGGACATCAATATGTTGTCGCGGCACTAGGTCTAATCATTACTTGACGATACGTATCTTTCGGGCGCCGTTCAAAATTTGAAACGATGCGTCCTTTTAACTGCCACGTAGCTGTCATGCGCTGTCATACGCTGTCATGTGTGTCCTTTCGGCTGTCACGCCGCTTCAGGTCTTTAACAAACCTAATTTACCGTAGCTCAGATTTTGCCACGTGTTTAACCTCGGCTCGGATTTCACCACGCGTCTATCGTCAATTGGTACTCTCGTTCAGTTGATGCTATAAATTTTGGAACCGGCAGTCTTCTTTCGCTTTGCGTATTTGCTTTTCCGCTTCTATTCTTTGCAGTTACTGGAGTATACTTTTCATCATCGTCTTCCAAATTCCAAACCTCAACCACTAACTAGGTACGTCCTTTTTCCTCCCTTCATCCCGTAAATGTCCTTTTTGTAATCATGTTGTCAACCAGCCCTAGAGGGGAGGTTAGTCTTAGGGAGGAAACCGCAGAGAGGGCCTTACAGGTTGTTGGGCCGCTGGGGATAGCGGCGGAAATGGTGGAGGTTCCAGAGGCTGGTGGGAATGAGGCGCCTGAGGTAGAGGGAACAGAGGAAGTTGGGGAGACTACCCGGAAGGATGGGCAGATCGTCGAGAAACCGCCGAGTTACCCATCGACGATGATCGCGAGGGAGTTAAATTGATTGGTCATCAGGAATAAAATCCCCACGGCGTGGGGACTCAGACTGGCCTCCGAGAATGAAAGAATTCATAGCAGTCTGGGAGGGTATTTTTCTGTTTCAGACAGCTTTTTCTCGGTCGGTGGTATGAAGCTCCCATATGCCCCGGTTATTGACGAAGTGTGTTGTGCCTATCAGCTGAGGCCGAGCCAAATTCTTCCGAACGGCTGGAGATTTATGAACGGTCTAGCCTTGCTATGCTATCAGTTCGGGTGTCCCCCATTGGTCGACATCCTGCGCCATTTCTTGAGAATGAACTAGAGCTCGAGTGCCAGGGCCGGGATCCCTCATCTTCAATACAGGGATGCGCGCTATCGTCCTGCTAGAACGGCCTAAAAAATCCAAGCTTAGAGGACGAAGTACTTCTTCGTGAGACCCCCAAGATCGCCTTTTGAGTCCGGGCCATGGAGATATCCTCTGGCCAAGCGGTGGAATGATCTTTCAAACGTGTCCCTTACTAGGGAGGAGTCGGAGGCGATCGATCGCATTAAGGCGCTCGGTCGGTATGACTTCAATCGCTTCATTTTGGGATATGGCGGGGAGCCTCAGCCAATTCGTTCTTAATCGACCCCCCGCCCCGAGTTAGCGGGCTAGAAGAAGAAACTGCCCCTTCTGGTTGATCCCTCGTAGTTTAATTATTTTCCATGTTGTAAATGCTGGTTTCATTTTCTAACCTATTTCCATATTCGTGCAACCATGGTGAAGATTAGTGACTTCGCCAGGTCCTCCAACGCTTCTAAGGGTCAGCGAAAGGCTGCTAGGCCGTTTAAGAAGACAAAAGAGCAAGGCAAAGAGGGGGAGACCAATTTGGAGGTCGCTCAACTGACCGTTCCCGAGCCGCCTACAGCGCTCGTCTTGGCGGCAGTCCCCGAGCTGCCAACGGTGATGACCCAATCGGCAGGCTTAGAGGAGGAGGATGAGGGGGTGGAACCACCTCTTAAAAAGAAGAAAACCGTTCGGGTTCTCTACCGACCGCCTTGCTCGTCAGATATAAACAGGGAGAAAGGAAAGGAGAAGGGGAAAGGGGAAGAGCGTGTTGCCCAATCGGATGAGGGCAAGAGGAAAGAGCGAGCGACGAGCGCCGATAAGCAAGAGCCGGCGATCAGTTTGGATAAGACCGCGTCGCTTGGAAACTTCGAGGTGGCGCTTCATATTGCTGAGAATGTCCTCCTACGGTTGAGGAACTTATAGATTTGGGAGGAAGACAGGAACGTT
>JAOSBP010000002.1:1786224-1803257 GCA_027563825.1 Erythroxylum mucronatum | reverse complement strand
ATAATTAGTAATATTATTAATAATATCAATAATAATAAATAATTAAAAAATTCTTGATTATTATTAATTTTTGTTCTTAATAAGAATAACGATAAAACCAAATTACAAAAAAATTTGTTTTGGATTTGGCTTTGGATTAACGCTGTCTAATACCAAAATGGCTTTGGATTTTCAAAGCTAGCTTTGGATTCGGCTGCATGGTTGGCGCTTGTGGGTGGGTCCCATTCTCTGTCTATCCAAGTTTACAAGTGCCTGCCCATTTAATTAAAAAGCGACGTCGTTGTGTTATTTGACAGAGTAAGACAGGATAGTGGTGGACAGAGGATCTGGACTCCCAAAGTTGATATAAAAGTTTAGAGCCTCTGAGGCATTAGTCGGCGGATTAATTCACTATTGTTATTAGAACTAGTGTGGGGGGGTTTTCAGCAACATATCGAGAGAGGCTCGCCTTTAATGGTCAAATTTTGGAGGGTGTTCTCAGGCCTTACGCTAGCTTGAAAAAAGGAGTTTCACAGGGTGATTGCCGAGGTAGATTCCCTCGAGGTCATTAATATTTTTTCTGATCCTAACTATGGACTAACTAGAGTTCCTTTTTTGGTGACAGATATTCGGGAGCTCTTACAACGGCCTTGGGAGACTCACATCCAGCATGTTGTACGAGAGGGAAACCAGTGCGCTAACTGTTTGGCGACACTTGCCGACCTCCTTCACCCAGGACTTCATGTACTTCAGGAGCCACCTTTAGGCGTCCAGGAGCTGCTCCGCAGAGATGCACAAGGACATTTGTATTCTCGAGTGTTGCGTTAATCTAGCATTTTCCCTTTTGTAAACAAAAAAAAAGGCCCGAGATCAATAGAGCAAATTATCCCCCAAAATTTCTTCTTCTATTAAATACTTACAAAAATTTAGAGAGTATTTTTTCTATTTAGTGAGAGAGTTAGTGTTTTTCTTTGTAAAATAGAGAGAGGTTGTACTTTTAAATTTTATAGTAAAATTTCTTTTTCTTGCCCGTAGTTTTTACCCTAATTTAGGGGTTTTCTACGTAAAATTTGTCTGTTCATTATTATTCCTTCTTTGTTATTTAGCTACGAACATATTCTAAACCAGACGATTTTAAAACAAGTGGTATCAAAGCAATGTGAGAAAATTATGACGAATTTTTTGGCGTAATCTATTTGGAGTTCGGGTGAGCAAAGTGAAAGCTGGTGAACAGTAACCACAAAAGGTGACAACTGTTCATGCATTTATTTTTGCATTAAATTGCGCAGTTACTGTAATTTAAATATACAGTACTATTCACGTTTATGGTACTATCCATACATACGTATATTGTACTATTCACATATACGAAACTATTTATATATACAAGTACTATTCATACATATGACTACTATTCACGTGAAATAGTGAGAGTCAAAATTTTGCTCATGATAGAAGCAATGACAGCAAAATTTAAGATTGAAAGGTTCAATAAGAATAATTTCTCATTGTGAAAGTTGAAGATGAAGGCTATCTTGAGAAAGAGACTAGCTATGGCCTTGCTAAACCATCCAAGACTCAAGTCCATGATGTTTAATATGAGGGTTTGTAGAGCACAGAAGGGATTTGTTGTGCTATGTTGGATCAAAAATATGTGGGTGAAGAGAGTTGATTAATATTTGACCAAATGGTGATCACAGATAAAGAGAACAGTAATCAGATAAGTTGGGCCTGAAGGCGGCGGAGGTACAAAGGCTTTGACAACAGTGGTCAATGATAGAAGCTACCTAAGTTGTAAGATTTGAGTTTGTTTCTTCGACAAGGCTTTCTTTCTTCCAAGATAAGAATGGGTGTATTGAAATCATCATAAAGTGGAGAGCTACAATAAATGGAAGTCGAAATTTTAGACAAAACAGGTGGAGAAAGAGGGTTGGAGCACCTTATTTCCGTTAGGGTGTTTTAACCCTTTGCCATTTAATCTTGTCAACACATTTGTGTAGACCCTACATAAATGTGTGGATGATATTTAATGAAACATGGTAATAATTGGTTAAACTAGAACAAAGGATCTGAACCCGAAGAAAGAGGGTCTTACTTCTTCCTAAAGCAATTCATATGATTGGATCAAATTTTGGTCCAATTGCTTATATAAGTAAAACTCTTGATTTTTTAATGTATTTTGTTACCCATAAAAGAGTATAACGAGCCTTATGTGTTCTAGGTAGGTTTATGGATTAAATGAAAACTCTCATCTTCTCTTCTCTCCCTCTTTTTTGTGATGTGTGTGTGAGTGTTATGTAATTTTGATATCAAATTGGTATCAGAGCTAGTTAAATCCAACTTCAATTTTTAGGGTGATTGTGTAAAAAAAAAGAGATAGTGTTCATATACTTATGAGAGAGTGATTTATTTAAAAGGTAAGAGATGTCAAACAGTTATAACATTATGTGGTTAGGTCCCAAATTAGATAGTAAACTTGATTACATGTATTGGGAGATGTTAATGTCTACCCACCTCAAGGCTCATAATATTTAGAGTCTTGTTGATTCAGGCTTACAAGGAAGAGTTGATGAAAACGCTCAAAGGAAGGACCAGTTGGCGTTATCTAAAATTCACCAAAGAGTAGATTATCCAGTTTTCGGCAAAATTGCTAACTCTAAAACTGCTAAAGAAGTGTGGAGTATCTTGAAGTTGGCTTATAAAGGTATAGATAAGGCTCAAAAATCCAAATTGCAATCCTTGCGTTGAGAATATGAGAGATATGAAATGTCTAATTCAGAAACTATTTACCAATATTTTCTAATATTACTGATCTTGTCAACAAGATGAGGTTGTATGGAGAGGATATTTCAGAAAGTAAGGTGGTGGAAAAGATTCTACACACCATGCCTATTAAATTTGACAATGTTGTGACTACAATACTAGAGTCATATAGACTATGACTATAGCAAAGTTGCAATGGAGCATTGAAAGTCATGTTAGCAAAATATTGGAGAAAACAGAAAAGACAACAAAAGAAGCCTTAAAAGGCTAGGTGAATTTCAATAATGCTGCAAAATCTAATCAAAATGCAAATGGTAGAGGTCGTGGTTTTAATAATGGAGCAAGAGGAGATTTCATAGGCAGAGGCATAAGAAGAGGCCGTGGCAATGATTTTAACCAAGGGAAAGAAAACAATTTCAAAACATTCACTCAAGGAAGAGGAGGAAATAATTTTAGACCTAAAAGAGGAGGAAATAATTTTAGACCTACTAGTCGAGGAAGAGGCCAAGGTAATCAATGTCAAAGAGAGATGTAATTTTAATTGCTTTAATTGTGGAAGGTATGGACACAAAGCTTCTAATTATAAATCCAGATCTCAGAACAACTATCAAACTAATGTTACAGAAAGTCAGTACCAATATTTTTGTGGGAATTCTAATAATGTAGAAATTTTATTTCTAGCAAACAACTATTTTGTAGAAGATGAAAATATTTGATATTTGGATTTTGGTTGTAGTAATCATATGTGTGAGACTAAGGAGTTATTTTTTTCTTTAGATGAAAATGTTCAGTCAACTGTTAAATTTGGCAATAATTCAAATATTCCTATTTTAGGAAAAGGACGAGTATCCGTTAAGCTGAAGGATGGTTCTAATAGTTATATCTAATATGTTTTATATATTCCTGATCTTCATCATAATTTACTGAGCATAGGTCATATTATCGGACAAAGGTTATAAAATGTAGATTCATCATGATTTTTGTACCTTCATAGACAGGAATGGAAAATTTATTGCAAAGGTAAAGATGTTTTCTAATTGTCTATTCCCGCTAAAAATTCATCATGAAAAAATTGCTTGCTTAAATTCTGTGATACCTTATGCAAATTGGCTATGGCATATGCGTTTTGGAAATTTTCATTTTTCTGGATTAAATTATCTATCAAGAAAGAGCTTGTGTCTGGCTTACCAGTTGTGAATATTCCTAATCATATATATGAGATATGTGAGATGGAAAAAAAAGCATAGGGATGTATTTCCAGTTGGAAAGTCCTATAAAGCAAATAAGCTAGTGGAAATTATTCATTCAGATTTGTGTACTGTTGAAGTTCTATCCAATGGAGGTAATAGGTATTTTATTACTTTTATTGATGAATTAAGTAGAAAGGCCTGGGTGTATTTTCTAAAGCGGAAATCAAAAGCTTGTGATGCGTTTAGATCATTTAATGCATTTGTGGAAAAGCAAAGTAGTTGCAAAATTAAATCATTAAGAACATATAGAGGTTAAAAGTATCTTGTGTGCACATAAGTCTTTAAGTAGTATGGAATTCAACATGAGACGACCACCATATACATGCCTCAATAGAATGGAGTAGCAAAATGAAGAACAAAACTATTGTAGACATGGTAAGATGCATATTAAGATCTAAACAATTGCCTGCATAATTTTTGGAAGATGTTGTTACTTATGCAATTTATATTTTAAACAAGTGTCCAACAAAAAACCTTAATGACAAAACACCTGAGGAAGCTTGGAGTGGAAGGAAACCTTTTATTCGGCATCTCAAAGTTTTTGGGTACATTGCTTATGCCCATGTATTAGATCAGTTAAGGAAGAAGGTGGATGACAAAGGTGAGAAATGTATTTTTATACAATCTAAATACAAAAAAGACAATTATTAATCGTGATGTAACTTTTAATGAGGATGAAATATGAGATTGGTCTTCAACTTGCCAAAACACGCCACTGGTAATTCAGAAAACTATGAAGAAAAAGGTACTTAGATAGATTCAGTATCCCAGCTAGAGACATCAAGAACACCTTAAAGACGTCGTCAGTTACTAGACAGATTAGAAGATTGTGTGATAAGTACTGATAATGATTTATCTTATGGAGAGATTATCAACTTTGCTTTATTTGCATATTGTAAACCAGTTAATTATAAGGAGGCATCAAATGAATTTAAATGGAAAAAAGTTATGGATGAAGAAATATGTGCAATTGAAAAGAATGATACATGGGAATTGATAGATTTGCCCATTGAAAAAGAGCCTATGAGAGTAAAGTGAGTATACAAGACAAAGTACAAACCTAATGGCGAGATTGATCAATTTAAAGCTTGATTGGTTGCAAAAGGATATAAGCAAAAACTAGGTATTGATTACTTTGAAGTATTTGCTCCTGTTGAGAGATTAGATACTATTCTCATTATTTTCTCTCTTTTAGCTCAAAATAACTAGAAAATTTATCAAATGGATGTAAAAATTGCTTTTTTAAATGGAACTTTGGAAGGGGAAGTACATGTTAAGCAATCTGTAGGGTATGAAATTAGAGGAAAAGAAGATAAAGTTTACAGGTTGAAGAAAGCACTGTGTGGATTGAAGCAGGCACCAAGAGCATGGTACAAAAGAATTGATTCATACTTCATTAAGCATGATTTTGAAAGATGTCCTTTTGAGCATACTTTACATGTTAAATTTGTTGAGCCTGGTGATATTTTAATTGTGTGTCTTTATGTTAATGATCTAATTTTTACTGGAAGCAACTCAAAGATGATTGAAGAATTTAAAGAGGCAATGGTAAAATCATTTGACATGACAGACTTAGGCCTAGTGTCTTATTTTATTGGAATAAAGGTAATTCAACAGGATGGTGGAATTTTTATTTTCCAAAGGAAGTATCCACATGATATTTTGAAGAATCATAAGGTGAAGAATTCAAAACCTGCTCTCACCTCAATTAAGGAGAAATTGAAACAACCTAAAAGAAGACAAAGGGAGATCTATAAATTCAACTCATTACAAGAGTTTAATTAGAAGTCTGAGTTATTTAACTGCAACCAGACCAGATATAGTTTTTGAAGTTGGATTACTTAGCATATTCGTGGAGGAGCCTTATACCTACCACTTACAAGGAGCAAAGAGGATTTTTCGGTATATCATAGGTACTTTGAATGAAGGAATTTTTTATGCAAATGTTAATTATGTGAATCTTGTAGGTTACACAGATATTAATTGGGGTGGAGATATATAAATAAAAAAAAGCACATCAAGGTATGTTTTTCATCTTGTTACTAGCGCAATATCATGGTTTTCAAAGAAACAACCTGTGGTTGCATTATCTACAGCTAAAGCATAATACATTGTAGCAACTAGTTGTGCTATACAGACAGTATAACTAAGAAGAATGCTTGAAGTATTACTTCAAAAACAAGATGCTCTAACAAAATTATTTTTTGATAATAAGTACACAATTAAACTATGAAAAAATCCAATTTTTGATGGCGATCCAAGCACGTAGACATTCGGTTTCACAAAATTCTCTAGCTAGTAACTGAAAAGGAAGTAGTGATTAATTATTGTCACACTGAAGAACAAGTTGCAAATATTTTTACTAAACCACTGAAGTTTGAGTTGTTTAACAAACTGAAAAAATTGTTGGGAATGATAAATTTCTACCATCTTCATTTAAGGGAGGCAGTGTCAATAAATAAATAAAGGTAACCTTACATGGAAGAAGATAGATACATTCACTGCATTAAATGATAGTCAAATGCAAGTGGAAGAGACAAGAAGCATCTTCATTTAATGAGAACCAAAATCATCATGAAGTGGAGAGATACAATAAATGGAAGTCAAAATGTTAGACAAATAAGGTGAAGAAAGAGGGACTTACTTCTTCCTAAAGCAATTCATATGATTAGATCAAATTTTGGTCCAAATGCTTATATAAGTAAAACTCTTGATTTTTTAATGTATTTTGTTGCCTATAAAAGAGTGTAACGAACCTTAGGCTATGTTTGATTGGACGTAAGGTTTTTGATGGAATATAATTGAATGATTTATATTGAAATGGAATATAAATGAATGTAATATTAGAAAATTGTTATTTAGGAGGGATGAAAGTATTCATAATGTAATATAGTGAAATGATGTTTGGAAGATGGATGGAATGGAATGTAATGTAAATGAATGACTATTTTACCCTTGATAGAACAATATTAGAAATTTTTGTTTGTCATTAGGGTTAAGAGTATAGTTGGTATTATAAAAAATTACTAAGGGTATATTAGGTACTACATATTTATCATTTTGCATTCCGTCATAAACCCCTCAAATCGGAGGTAACTGATTTTTACTATTTAGGATGAAATATGATGTAAAGTGAAACTCTCCCTTTTCATCCTATTCTATTTCATTTCGTTATAAACTCTCCTCCCAAACAATGAAATAATATTACATTTCATTCCATTCCATTACTAATTGCCCTACCAAACATAGTCTTATATTGTAGGTGTGTTTATGGATTAAATGAAAACCCTCATCTTCTCTTCTCTCCTTCTTTTTCATGGTATGCGTGTGTGAGAGTGTTATGTATTTTTGATATTCTTAGTTTATGCTCTTGCAGCCAATCAATTAGATGTAAATTAATATATGACATTAATGAAAAGGCTTTATTTATCTTTATGTATTAATTTAATTAATATTTTATGTTTTAATACTAAAGATAAAATCCTTGGAATAATTACTGTGTAATTGAAATTATGATGAGATCATAATTATGAGATTCAATTTACACTTATGTGTTATTATAAAATGTTCTTAGTTATAGTTTCATCAAGACTGGATATTGTTGAAACGGTAAAACTAGCACACATTATGTTTCTTTCTTATGAAGAAGTAATTGATCTCATAAATTAAAATATAGAGACAATTAAATTAATGTGTGGGTGATTATTAGAGAATAAGTCACTGAACTGACCCGATTATGAGAATTCCTAATGGAATATTACTTATGTGTCTATGGATTATCTCATAATGATGGTTGTATAATTGATCCTCATACTTGAGATTACAAAGGTATCTAGTATGAGAATTACTGTATTTTGATGCTACTTATGAATCATCCTAGGATAATTCAGTCGGTAGTAATTGGATACAGTATGAATCATATGTAGATAGTTGTGTAAGTCAATATAGGATTCATCACTCTAAAGTAATTAGAGAAAATATTCTACTATTCTTGATTAGTAATGATTTATGGAATTCTCTGGTTATAGTGAATTGATATTTGAAAAGGAATTTTCAAATTTTAATTATAAATCAATTACTAATTAGCAAGAATGAATATGATTGGATGATAACAGTAGACACTGTATCCATACTTTGTCCAATTAGAATATTGAATGATGAAATGATTAAATTATACGTTATAGCCATGCATGGACTTGTTAAGTCAATCACTTTGACATTTCTGAGACATTTTTGATATTTGGGTAATCATGACATGTTGCTAGACGCTAATCATGATTTATGATTATGAATTATTTAATTTGAGAATTAAAGATAAATTAAAAGGGTTTTAATTTATCTAATTCTAATTGTGAATTAGAATTAGAATTTATAATCATTGTCAATTTATTAGGAACCTAATGGGTTACACATCAAAGAGTAATTAGTGAAAGAAAAATTAATTTAATTAAGTTGGACTTAATTATAAAATTTGAGAAACTTTGGGATCAAATATGAGATATTTGATTTTATTAAAATTAAATTAATTAGCATTAGAATTTGATTTTAATTATAATTAAAAAATTTAATTTTAATAAAAAATGTCATGATTTTTCTATTTAAAGGGAAGAACTTTTTAGAAGCTAGCACTTTTTGTCTCCTCCTCAATTGCTCTGTCGATACCATCAGAAGCTGGACACTTGGACAGCTCGTGATTGATCAATCGAAAAAAGTTTCAAAGATTTTTCAATGAAAAGCGAACAAGGTACGATTTCTAAATCGATTTGTATTTTATTTAAGTTTATTCAATTATCGGGATCAGCTCGGAATCTATAATTTTTTTTTGTTTTTCATTGCCCCCGTGATTCGATTACGGTTGGATTCCAACAGTACTATGATACCTCTCCTCACTTACATTTTGTTTGGAATTTTCATTCCTCTCTGTAGTACCTTAAATCATGTCTTTTCTTGAAACAATTTTGGCTTTATAATTTGATTTTGAATTTTTGCATTCTGTATATCATTTTATGCAGTAGAGCGATTAGAGAAGGTTTAGCAGCAAAAATCTGGTCATTGAACTTCAATATTTTTTGTTAGCTTGTTTGTGAACCAATATAGGCAGCAATTCAGCCTTTGTTCTATACAACATGATATTTAACTAAGCATATATTGAAATGAATGAGATGAATTTGTGATATGCATGCGTAACACAAACCAAAAAGTACGAATGACAATAGGTTGGAGCTCTCGAGCCCATTATCGAAAAATTTTATTAAATACGAGTTTGATCTAAAGCATGATTGACTTTGAGCTCGAGCTTTTTTGGGCTTCGAGCATATTCAAAAATTCAAGCTTGTTCGTTAGGTTGAGTTTTAGACTTTTCCAATTTTCGCTGGAGCTTGAGTTTAGTTTTAGTCAAATTGAATTTGGTTCGAAGGGCTTGAATACTTTTACTTATAATAATTTTATATAAAAAAATCATGAAAGGCTCTTTTAAGAGAACGTTGGAACGGTCTTTGATTGTTTGTATGTATTTCTATATAAATAAAATATAAATAAATTATTTTTAAATATAAATTACATAGAATATAATAGAATAAAATAAAATAAAATAATAATGTTTTTAAATACTTAATAATAAATTGTATATTAATTAATAATAAAAATTATATTATTTTAAAATAGAAAATATAAAAAAAGTCACAACCGTGACTTTTTAATTGGACATAATTTCTGTTTAAAATCATAGCATTAAACCTCTTGCAACAATCATTTTAATATAAAGGATATAATAGTCATTTATTATATATTTCATTCCATTCTATCTATTTTTCAAATAACATTTCACTTCATTACATTATGAACCTTTCCTTTCCTCCCAAACAACTTTTCACTATATTACATTCCATTCTATTATAAACCGTTCCGCTTCGTTCCGTTTCATTACATTTCATTTCATTAATTAATATCTAACAAAATCGACCCTTAATTAATCAAATTTAAGGAGATTTCATAGAAGGTACATTATGCCAGCCTAGGAGCTTTTCAGAAATTACCACTTGAGATCAAGACCTAAATGTTGTACTCTCAAGATAGATTTCAATAAGAGTTTTGACTCTTTAAACTAGCAATTTATACAATATAATCTGGAGGTGTTTGAATTCCCTCGAACTTTTAGGGGGTTGGTACCTCAATGTGTGGAGAGAGTCTCCAATAATGTAATTTGCAATGGGTAACCCATAAGGATCTTTAGGTGGCTAAAGGCATGGTCCCCCATATTTTCACTCTGTGTCTAGAAGTCCTCGACATAATCATCAATTACAATATCCAAAGACAACCAAAATTTACCTATCATCACAAGTGCAAGGAATTAAACGTCTAGGTCACACGATACAGCACTCGACTTTGCAAGGTCACTGGAAACCTATTCATTTAAGCCGCGGAGGGCCCTCGTTAACCCATCTGTTCTTCGCGGACGATCTAATCCTTTTCTCGGAGGCGCACCTGGACCAAGTCCAGGTCATTCGCGATGTCTTGACTCGGTTCTGCCATGCGTCTGGCCAAAAAATCAGCCATGCGAAGTCTCGTTGCTATTACTCTAAGAATGTTCCTCGCTCCACCGGCCGACACTTAAGCGGGGTCTTGGGTTTCCAACAAACTACTGACTTAGGCCGCTACCTAGGCATTCCGTTGCTCCATGCCCGAGTCCACAAAGGTACTTACCAGTTCATTCTGGATAAGGTTCAGCAACGCCTTTCGGGGTGGACCGCCAGTCACCTTTCCCTTGCCGGCCGCACTACTCTGACGCAAGCGGTCATTTCGGCTCTTCCTCTTTATACCATGCAGATAGTGCGTCTTCCGCGACGGCTCTGTGATGATCTGGAAAAACTCATGCGGACTTTTTTATGGGCTTCCTCTCCGGGAGCTCGTAAAGTGCCCCTCGTTGCTTGGGACACCGTCTGCAAACATAAATCTCTGGGAGGATTAGGTATTCGCCAGATTAGGGCCACTAATGATGCGATATTGACCAAACTTGGTTGGACCCTCATCTCGCAGCCGTCTAAGTTATGGGTTCAACTCCTCTCTGCCAAGTATAAATTTGATAGGGACAATATCCCGGAGTCGTTACCCGGCGCCGGCGGCTCCATGATCTGGAGGAGCATTAAATCGGTTTGGACTCATGTTCTCTGGGGTTTAACGTGGACCATCGGTCACGACTCGCGGGCTCGTTTTTGGCTGGACCCTTGGGTGGCTGACCTTGGCCCTCTCCTCCCCCTGGCGCTCGCGCCTGTCCCCACCTTTGACCTCGGTTCACGGGTGAACCATTTCACCGACTCTACAGGTATCTGGAATTGAGATAAAATTCACTTTTTACTTACTCACTCTGTTTGCTTGACTATTGCAGGTATCCTTCCGCCTCATCCTCATTCCCGCCTAGATACGTTAACTTGGGGGAGGTCGGAGTCCGGGCGTTTCAATATCGCCACTGCGTACAACATGATTGTCAACCAGGCTCCTCCTAAGCCGTCTACCAAATGGAAGCTCATTTGGCACTGGGCCGGCCCGCAACACATCCGTTCTTTCTTATGGCTTCTGGCCCATGATCGGCTTCTCACAAATCAACAACGGGTTCGCCGCCACATATCTTCGACGGCAGCGTGCGCCCACTGCCAGGAGGAGGAGTCCTCTGTCCATGCCTTGCGCGACTGCCCCAGGGCCACTCACCTATGGCACTCCTTCTCCGTCCACGCCCTTTTCCCTAATTTTTTTTATCTTTCTCTTTCTGATTGGCTGCAGGTCAATTTAGGCACGCACCGCTCGTTTGGGGGAATTGCTTGGTCCCTCATCTTCAGCACCGCTTGTTGGTTCCTTTGGAGCTGACGAAACCATTCCCTTTTCGAGGCCCACTTCTCCTGGCCGGACACGCCTGTTTCTCCTGTCTTGGCGTACGTCCAACAGCTCCATCAGGCCGCAACTTGGCCTTGCTCGATCACCCCGAGGCCCCATCCTCGCCAAGAACGCTTCATTGGCTGGCATCGACCTACTCCGGGCTGGTCAAAGCTGAACACTGATGGAGAGCGCGCTCCTTCTACGGGGCTCTCCACCGCGGGCGGCCTTCTCCGGGACCACCATGGTGACTGGTTAAGTGGCTTTGTCCAGAATATTGGCAGGTGCCCTTTGGTCGATGCAGAACTCTGGGGTGTTTATTCCGGTCTTCACCTGACCTGGGCCCTCGGCGTTCGCAAGGTGGAATTGGAAACGGATTCCCGGGCGGTCTTTAGGCTCATTTCGGATGCCATTACCCGCGGCACGTCTCTGAACCCACTCGTTTCGGGTATCGACGAGTTACTCCACCGCAACTGGGTCATCGTACCCCGACATATCTATCGAGAGGGAAATCGGAGCGCTGACTGGCTCGCCTCTCATGCTACCTCTTTCGACCTTGGGGTCACCACTTTTGTATCTGCACCTCACGGGTGTCGTTCGATCCTTTTAGAGGACGTCATTGGGGTTTGCACACCCCGTTTTGTTTAGTTTCGTTTCTGCCCCTTTAACACAAAAAAAAAATGTATAGGCCAAGTAAAATGTGTTGCAACAGCAAGCAACAAACGAACAGTTACTGTTTTAGCAACTGGTGAAAAACTATCAATAAATTCAATTCTCTCAATTTGATGACATCCTTTTGCAACTAACTCAGCCTTATAACGGTCAACAGTCTCATCAGGCTTAAGTTTCACCTTATAAATCCACCTGGAACCAATGGCCTTCTTACCATCTGGTAAAGGAGTTAAAATCCAAGTATGATTGGATTCTAATGCAGCCAACTCCTACTACATAACTCTTACCCAATGTACATTAGTTCTAGCCTAATGATAAGATTGAGGTTCCTGAATATTTGAAACATTTTTGGGTCCAAAAGAGATATGTATGTGGACGTAAGATGTGGGGTAGGTATAACAGGAAAAGTAGAAAGGGTATAATCCGATGAACTACAACCTGAATATGAAGTCAAAACATTGTTGGTGGTTGCTTGAGACACAAAATCATTTAGCCAAGTTGTTTTATGTGATATTCTGGTACTCCTACGCAACTCAGGAGTGATAGTAACAGGAAATGTTGAAGAATGAGAAGATGAAGATTTAGGGATATATGTATCAGTGTTTGAAGTTGGTAAATTAATAGGAGAACTGTTAATACCCGAAGGTAAAACATCAAGAACATCAGAAGGCTGATCAGCTAGAACCAAAGGAAGTGGAATAACTGGTGTGGGATTAGGCGAAAACTGATAAGGAAAAGTATTTTTTATGAAAAACTACATCTCTAGAAACAAGAACTGAATGAGATTCCAGATCAAACAACTTATAGGCCTTTTGTCTATGGCTATATCTCAAGAAAATACACTTATATGCCCTCGGATCAAACTTATCCTTATGTGGCTAAATATTTGTGGCAAAACAAAGACATCCAAAAAAAAACTTTATATGATCATACTTGGGTGGAGAACCATATAAAATCTTATAAGTTATTTTCCATCTTAGAAGAGAACTAAGAAGTCTATTTATGAGATAAGTTGCTGTAAATATAGAATCACCCTAAAATTGTTTAAGTAAAGAAGCTTGAAACGAAGGAGCCCAAGCTATTTATAATAAGTGTCTATATTTTCTCTCTACTGTCCCATTATGTTGTGGTGTATAAATACATGACTTATGATATAAAATTCTCAAATCTCCAAATATTTTCTGACACTCTCCACTTAAGAACTCAACTTCATTTCTGTTCTTATGATTTGAACAGACTTCTGAAACTGAGTTCTTACCATTTTTAAAAAACTATCCAAACAACTAATCACCTGACATTTATGAGTCATCAAATATATCCAAATTGCTCTACTGTAATTATCCACTATTGTCAGAAAATACTTCCCACCAGAAACCGAATGTTGATTATAGAGGCCCAAATATCAACATGTACTAATTAGAAAATAGAAGTAGTTATCCACTATTGTCAGAAAATACTTCCCAGAAACCGAATGTTGATTATAGAGACCCCAAATATCTAACATGCACTAATTAGAAAATAGAAGTAGTCTCCGTCACCGACATCACTTTATTAAATAAACAGCACACCACTATTTACAAAAGCTACTAATAAAGTTAACAATTGCAAGCCAACATCACAACCCCAACACCACTATTTACAAAAGCTACTCATAAAGTTAACAATTGCAAGCCAACATCACAACCCCAATAATTAACATGTGGACCCATCAAGGATGCATTTATCATGTCCTTCTTCCTTTTGGAGTCATTGACACATTACCATATATCCAAACAAAGCTTTGCCAATTGCAGACACAGGACTATGAAGAGTTTCTGGCACTTAGCTTTACCAGTGATGGCGTTGCTGATGCTGCTCGTGAGCACAAGTGATCGCTACTCTGGCATGGCTGCAGCGGGTGATGTTGTTAGCCCATTGAACATTGATAGAAGCAACACGGACGTGGTCTCCATAGCTGAGTCCGACTTGGAGTCGGAGTTTATGATGGAATCGGATACCGCCAGAATGCTTGCCGGGGCCGTCTCGGGAAAAACCTACGGCAATCTCAGGCGAGGACCTAATTATAAATGTGGTAGAGGACAACGCTACTGTCTACCTGGTAGAAATCGTCCAGCTCCAAAGGAAAAGTACAACCCTTACAAACGCAGGTGAAATCATTGAACCACCGGAGTTCCATCCCAGAATAAGATCAGTTGCAGACTGAATTTGTTGTTGTTGTTGTTGGTTTTGTTTTCCTTTTTTCTTTTCTTAAGCAAGTGTTGGAACTAATATCCCATGTTGTTGTTAAACTAAAAAGTGAACTATGGATCTTGCAGCTTCTGAGTTCTGACACCGTGTTTTTGAGGACTTTCTCCAATCTCCTCCTCCAAATAGTCTCTTTACTTTCCTCTTCGCTCAATCGAACCCACCCCCATTGATATCTTTCTGTTTCTTCTTTAATAAGTAGAACTCCATTGAAAAGGGTTTTTCATGTAAGTATGGAAGTCTTTTTTTTTTTTTTGAGAGGGGAAAGTATGGAAGTCTATTGGTATAGAATCAATGTGTCGGTCTAAATTATGGAGCAAAGTTGCAATTGCATCTTGTACTTGAGTTAATTATTGTAATTTATCATATTCTGATATTTTTAATCACAACTATCTATAATTATTGCAATAATTCGTAATAAAACTATAATATATAATTTGTAATTTAGAATATAAAAATTAAATATTAAATAAGTGAAATTTGTTATAATTTTAATCGGATTTATTAAATAAATACTTATTATCACTAACAAAGTTTCAAATAAAATTTTAATTTAAATTGGAAATGAATAATCAATTTGGAAAATATTAAAGATTTAGGAAACAGAAATATAGGAAGGATTATATTGTATGAGGAAGTGATTACTTTTGACTTAAAAAATCTTCTAGTAGTTCAAAATTTTCAGAAAATATAATGTTCTTATATAAATCAATTGGAAGCATACTATATTCTTTTTAAATCATAATAAAATAAGATTTTGTTATGTTGCATGTAATTATTGTTATTTATTAAACAATTTTTAAAGTACAATAATCTTTAAACTACGCGAATCAAGTGATTTATTATTTTTTGGATAATTAAAAATTAGATTATTTTATGCTCATAAGTACAAAGACATCGAATTTTTAAAGGTAGAAAATACGTTCATATTATATATTGTTAAGATATATGTTAACAATATATAGCTCTTGTACTTTGCTATTTGGTGTTGTGCTATGGAAGTTTTGGGAATGGCGAAATGAACTATGATTTGATCCCGATTCATCCAAAGTACATTACATAAAGGAAATTCATTCTTACGTTCAGGAAGTGAGTTTGGCCCAAAGTCTGCACAGCGATGTCTCTCCTCACCATACAGCTCAGGGGAAACGAGTAATCAAAGTTAGTTGGCAGAAACCACAAAAGGGATGGGTCAGTTTGAGCATTGATGAATCCTCTAAGGGTAATCCCCGCCCGACAACAACTGATGGACTGATCAGAGATACTAATGGTCGTTGGTTAGTGGGATTGAGTGCTCATTTGGGGTTCTGAACGTCTTGGTAAGCAAAATTATGAGCAGTCTATTATGGATTGAACCTTGCATGATTACATGGCTATTTCAGGGTAGATATGTCTATAGATTCAGCCTTAGTGGTTTCCATCATTTCTAGTGAGCAAAATCAGGTGGTAAATACTATAATGTTAGTCATCAAAGAATTCCTTTTTCGAAATTGGGAGGTGAGGGTGCACCATGTTTATCGACAGTGACGGATCCAAGATTTTAGTCTTAGGCAAGAGCTTAAACTACAAATTTTTTGTAGGGGCAAGGAACTATATATATGTATATATTTTAAAAAAAATTTAGTCTTGGGGGGGCTATAGCCCCTGCTAGCCCCCCTGGATCCGTTACTATTTATCGAGAGGGTAATCGTTATGCGAATTGGTTAGCCAATTATAGCTATAGATTGCCATTAAGAGTACATTGGTTTCACGATGCAGTTGAAATATATATAAAAGATATATGTTATATGTCTCATACTTAATTTTGGCATTATTTGATAATTAGACTTTTAAAATAATGTTAATTAGCTTTAAATTCTAATCAAGATGGTATAAAATATCTTTGATTTGATTGGGATAATATCTAATAAAAGATTGTATGAAAGATAGAATTCTATCATGTAAAGTCTCCTAATTATGATAGAACTCTATCTTGTTTGGCCTACCTTTGCATCACGTGACTAGGGATGGCAATGAGTTTTCAACCCGATTAATATCCGCACTACCCGACCCAATGGATTTGGATATAGGTAGTAAATCGTAAAAATCGATAGATATGGATATGGATATGGGTTGAGTCATAAAAAATGGATATAGATATGAGTAGAGTAAAACCCGAACCATGGATACCCATATCCTACCTGTTTTTTATTAACTCTATTTTTTCTATTTTTTCTTGAATATTTATGGTTAAATATAATAAAATATTAAAATTTTATA